>CM042755.1:26742417-26767417 GCA_022496165.2 Catalaphyllia jardinei
TTTTTTCTTAATTCCTTTTTGTAGTGTGGTCCAGTGTTGTGATGTAATAGTCCATTCTGTTATCAGGTGCTTAGAACACCCATTACCAAGGAAAAACAGCATCAGCTTAAATGTGTCAGTATCTCCAATGGGTTTCTTCCAAAATAATTGTTGGATGTCTTGTGGTCAGGTGGATAATGGGTATAAAACATCTCCATTTAACAGAGTAAGTAAATATTTTTCTTTTTTTTGGATTAATACTGTCCTTGGTAGATCTCGTATAGATGTGTTGAAAATGTCAGCAGCAGAAAATTGGTCCATAACCACATGGAACTGGGTTAAGTAAAAAAAATTGAAAGAAAAATAAGCAGTATAAAACTGATTTGAATGGATATAATAAAAAGAAACATGTAGACTGTGTATGGGAATTGAAGCAGGATGTAATTGAAAATTCATCTTAAAATTCAGATCCTAAGTTGATGGTCAGAAACTATTGACCTAGAAAGTAATTTGAGTTGTGAAATTGTATCCTTATAATTTAGTCGCGAATTGGCTTTTTATTGGGCAGTGAACTTATTCCCCTTGTAAGGAAAAACTCGTTTTTCTTTTTTTCTTTTTCTTTTAATTGTTTACTTGTCCGACTCAAGTTTCATGCCTGCCGAAACTGGAAAAATAGCACATATTGCCGGCGCTCTAAAAAATTAAATATTCGCTCAAAAGTCCCAATTCTTTTTTTCAACTATAGATATATCACAGGGGTTTGTTTAGCCATGTTGAAATTATAAATTTAATGTTGTTTCTTCAACGGTTAAAAGCAGATTTTCTACCCGTTAAATCGTGTTTTGAACCAAACACGAAAATAGCGCTACGTTGAAGGCACGTTTTAAAAATGTGGCACCTGTTTGAAGGTGCTGAACTACATGAATAGAAACTATAAATGACACAATTTAAAAAAATAAAAAAAATTGTCTGCCCACTAGGTTTTCAAAACTTACGACCGCTTAAAGTTCAGGAAATTTTGAAAATATTTCAGTGAGTAACTGCATACCCGTCTACGGAGGGGCAGTGCGCCGCCGATAAATTCACGTAAATCTCTTACCTGGCTTGAAGATTAAAGTTTTGGTCCTTTGTAGCAATCCTTGAATCCTAGGTAGCAATAAAACTGCCAGCTTTTCTTCCCAGCAGTAGGTTTGTTTACAAGGTACATTTATGCGTTCCAGATCCGTGTCGAGCGTAACGGTCCCATACTTCCATGTTCTTTGTATTACTGATCATTGTTTTCCTCGAAGTGGGTTTGATCATGTAGAGTCGTCTTAAAAGGTTTGTAGAAGCACTCTTTTGGACAACTCTCGGCACACATTACAATTTTTAATCACATAAAACTCATTTTAGTGATTGAGTAGGTGAGGGCTTTAAATTTCCAGCTTATGAGAAAAATCATCCTTATAGAAATATAAATCCGAGGGTTAAAGTAGTAAAGGCAAAATAGCAGGCATCAGTGATGCTACCGTGAGGTAAAAACTAAGTCGAAGAGCCAACGTCTTTAATGAGTGGAAATTTTACTTATAGTCCTTACAGAAATATAAATCCAAGGGTTAAAGAAGTAGTAGTTCATATCAAGCACAGAAAGTATCGTTACGCCGCGAGTCTGGAGGAGTTTCCATGCTTACTCGCATGGAATCCACGCGAGCCGCACAAAATTTGCGTATACCCCATGCGTTTTAATGGCAGATTTTGGCTAAGAACGACAGAAAAGATATATATATAGCGCGGGTCTCGGACTTATGGTCATTGCCGTCGAATATGGTTCCTTTTGGAGAGAGACAATTACTGGTTCGATGACTGGTTTAAAACTGGCGAGGGAATAATGATGTGCATAAACAAAAACGTGTACTTACCAAAGATGGAGTCTTCAGTGTACGACTGAAAGAAGTCTGCCAACAACTTAAATAACTCTTACTCTACTGGCGCTCTCCGGACAGATGATAAACACCTTATACCAATTTCTTTAATTAAAGGCGCTTTAAGGCTGTGTGCAGGGAAGTATCACCTAAGCGTTAACTCAGGCGTCAAAAAAATATAAATAAAAAATATTTTTATTTATTACATAGACACGAGTGTTTTACTGGAAAATATACCATTCGTAAAATTCATAAAAACTACATTCGGGACCCGAGTGGTTTATTTTCCATAATCTCATACGTAAGTTTATCGATGATTTCATTGATATCAAGTTTGTCTCTTAAATTGTACTTAAATTCGTTGGTATATCATCGAAACATCTTTGGTTCTTCCTCGATAGTCTTCGGCAATCTCCGGACATCTTCGGAAATTTTCGGAAAATATTCGGGAACGCTCGCCTGGCCTTCGGAAAATTTTTTTGAAAATCTTCGGAAGGTGGTCGGAAATCTTCGGAAAATCAAAAACGCCGTCATCACTATGTATATAATAAAAAGAACATTACACGTCAGCTCGAAGATTTAAATATTATGTTCTCGTGGCAAGAACAATATCTCACTCGTTCGCTGCGCTCACTCGTGAGATCTTGTTCTCGCCACTCGAACACAAAATTCATATCTTCTCGCCAACGTGTAATATCCTCTATGTATTTATATTGCGTATAATAATTATCAAGCACCTTGCACAACTTCAACAAACGGCGCTCTGCGGACATGAGAAGCTCTTTGAATGGTAACATAAAAATTGTTGCTGACGCCGCAAACCTTAACAAATTAAGCTTGCAACCCCACCAACTATTGCCAATACGTACATGTACCAATATTTAAAATATCAAGCTAGAAGCTCACTTACTTCACAAATTATGAATGTGTTTTAAGTGGTCACTAATTAAGTAAAAACGTATTTTCAGAAAAAGTACGAAAAAACGTTCCAGTGTTTCATGCCCAAGCTCTCAAACATTACAGTTTATGCGAAATTTTAAGTTTTCAGGAGGTAACTCAATAAAAGCTCAAGTATTGGCGAAGTTATAGGCATTTGAACATTAGACGCAAATGATGTTTGCGTCGTTGATCGGTGACAAACAAATATCTGTGGAATGCGTTTGCAACCAGAATTTTTGTTATACTTTTAATATGAAGGCATTAACAAGATTTTCGTTTTGGACAAGTTTTGAAAAGTTACCATGCAAATTATTTATTTTAAGAATTTTTAAAATTTTACTGTTATTGCAGCCTTGGTGCATGTCTTAAACTGTGGAAATTAACAAGATGTCTTTCTATTGATCTAAACAAAGGTGCACAGTTGTAAAGAACAAAGACAGTTGTGAAACATACTTAGGAACCAAGGAAATTCCTTTATATATAAAGGCGCTACATCTCTCCAGACTTAGCCAAAATCACCCCTTTTGATGGCGCTTTGCTAATAGTTTGAGGCATTGCACACAAGCATGTAAACACATATTCTTTAATGTGGTGTACAATAACTGGTTAACTCTCACGGTTGAAGACAACTTCTTTTGCAAAAGTACAAAAATAGGACACTTGATGGAATGGTGCTTTGCGGACATTTTCTAACAATCAAACATTCCTTACTAAAAGACGTGCTGACAGTACCACATAAGAACGATTTAGCTCAAACTTCATATACACATTGCCCATACATAGATCTAAATTTGGGGTAAAAATCATCTCTAACTCACGTAAAATGATAGAGTTAGAGAATGATAAAGTCAAAAACGTGCAAACATGGAGCTTCCCGATTTCCGTGTAACCTAAAACACCCACTCGACATTATACCTTTACTGAACTTTTTGGGACGAAATATCTAGTCGTTTTAAAATTACTAGAGTTACTTGCCGCAGCTCTATAAGCCTTTTTAAGACACCTAAAGCCAACATTTGGTGTATTTCTGGGTTTAAAGCGATTTCCTAACACGAACGGGCAGCAATGGCGCCAAGCGGACGCATTTTTGCCTTTACCAGACTATTTCTCTAACCCAATTAAGCCGAATGCACTCATATACTACAATTACACAGACCTTGGTCTTAGCCATGCTTTTGCCAAGTTTAAAGTTATTTGTGTATATTGGTGCTGAATAATAGCCTTTTGGAGTTACCAAGAAAAAAGTGTCCGCTGAGCGACCAGCAGGAGGAGTGGTAGTAGTAGTAGTAGTAGTAGTAGTAGTAGTAGTAGTAGTAGTAGCAATAGTAGTAGTAGTCATCAATAAGAAAACCTAATGATATGGCATGCTCAACCCTGCAAATTGGATGGCCATCCATTTTAGCGCAGGATGTATCGAGGCAATTAGGAAGATCATTTATATGTATTAAAAAGAGCGGAGGTCCCAGTATACTTCCCTGGGGGACCCTGCAGGTTAATTTACTTGCACTGGATAACGCTCCATTGACACTGCATTTTTGGGATCTATTACGTAAATAGGAAGCAAAAGATCGTAGAGCACTTTGATCAACCCCATACTTGGCAAGTTTCCGCAAAATTATTTCATGATCGATTGTATCAAAGGCCTTTTTAAGATCAACAAATAGCATGCCATTAAAGATACCGTTGTCAATATTAATTGACCAGTTGTTCGTTGTCTCAAGCAGCGCTGTTAGCGTGCTATGCATTGATCGAAAGCCAGATTGGTACGTATTCAAGAGACTATGATCCTAAAGGTAATTATAAATATTTTTTTTCGAATATTCGAGACGAGTGGCAATACTGATATTGGTCGATAGCTCCCTAGTTCACTCTTGCATCCTATCTTAAACAGCGGTGTAACTTTGCCAATTTTCCACTCGTTTGGAAAGATTTCAGCATCTATACAGCTCTTAAAAATGTATGCTAAGGACGGCCCGACAATACTGCTAGAAAGTTTTAAGAGTAAGTAACCAAGTGCATGTGGCATTTTTTGTGTCTAGCTGGTTCAAAAGCCTGCATACAGTGCTAGCGCTTGGGGGTTTAAGAGAAATATTGTGTCCGTGGGTTGCAATTTCACTCGATTTAGATTGAGCGGAATCCCGACAAGGATGAGGTTTCACCGACATTTATTTTCTTGTTATTTACGATGGTCTACCAAAGCCAGGGGCGCTTTACATTCCACCAAAAATTCCGAGATTTTGGAAACAGTGACAAATGGTAGAGAAATTTTCCTGAAAAAATTCTAGAAAATCCGGAAATTGGCGAATTTCGAAAAGCGAACAATTGAACCGAAAATTCCGGAAAGTCAGAGATGAAAATCGTACGGAGCTGAGATTTCCGTGTACCTCAAGAAGTTGTCCCCTTTTTCGGAAATTTGGTAAATTCGGAATTTTCTACACATTTATTAGTTAAAACATCTAATTTTTGGGTAGATGACTGCGGTAAAAACTGTTCTTATTTTGCCGGCCAAGCTTACACTATTCCCGCGAATTCCAAGGCTCAGGAAATAGCCCTTTTCACGATTAGCTGTTCTCATTTACATTACAATGTAATCCAACATGGATGCGAGGCAATTTAGGGCTAAAAATACAATATGGCCCGAAATTGCCTCACATACATGCTAGATTTTATTTTAATGCAAATGAGCAGTGTTAACCGTGAAAAGGGCTATTAAATCCAGCCTTGAAAATGTCAGTCAGGCCATTTCATGGTCTTCAAAGATATTCAGGCAGAGAGGTCACTGAAAATCCTACTTTAAGAAAGCAGTGCAAGTTTTAAGCCGCACGTGGGAGGGAGCGGTATTGCGAACGAGTCATAAAACAAAATTCGTGGGCGAATGTATATCTCACGATCGTGATGGGGGATATCAGTTTGGACTCGAGATGAGAAATTCAAATCATATTTACAAGCAACCATTTATTGTTATTTAAACATACTAATAACGACATTTTTTACCATTTTTCGAAGACTTCCGACCACTTTCCGAAGATTTCCCAAAATTCTGCAAAAGTTTTCTGAAGGCCACACGAACGTTGCCGATTATTTTTCGAAGATTGCCGAAGGTAATTGAAGATTGTTAAAGGCTTCTGAGGAAGATTCGCAGATTTCTATGCGATTAGTCAGTGACAACAAAAGCTACTTGGAAAAAGTTTCAGACTACGAATTAGACGCAGTCAACACACAATTTATTAGACCTGCATGAACAATATATGTAGCGTATACCTCACACCTGGTATTGCTAACGATATGTAATTGTTTACTACCTTTTTACACATAATTTTACAATTTTGATTGACTTTTTTTGAGATATTATACAGTGAGCTATTTAGCTAGGGAGCTATTGTCACAATTTTCATTTGGAGAAGTTCTGAACACTTTTTTTCTCGCTGGTCTTTGATAGCATTTGTAAGTTCCTCTCAGAGGAGGGTAATGAGGAGAAGATTGAGGGAGGAAGGTAAGAGATGAAAGAGAACATCCTAAGAAATCCAGAAATCCCCCTCTTTCTGAATTTTCTGGATCCGCCCCTGTCTTGCTCCATTTGTCTGCCCTAATACTCGGAAAAGAACATTGATTTAGTTATACACTTAGTGAATAAAGAGCGCTGTTTTTAGAACATCGCCCAAAGTGATTCCCAAATATTATATTCAAAGTGTTTGTTTGTCCTTTCCAAACAGCAATGCTTGTAACAATAGCCTTATCGCAAAAGCAATTTTAACAGAGAAACATTACAACTTATAATTTTATAACTCCTGACATCTTCTACACAGATGCACTCGTAAGATATGAACTTCTTTACTACAGCTTTATTGTACAGACCTTTATCGCATGCCACTCTAGCCACACTAGCTCGTTTTACTGAATACTTAGTCCTATCTCTTCCGAAAACAAGCTTCAAGATCATGCAGATCATGAGTTAGAAATTGAACGAACGATAGCACGGCCTCGAATTGATACCAGTTGACCCCAAACATTTCTGGACTCCATCTCTGAGCACTTGCGACAGGACAGTTTGAGCAAGCAACAAAACCTATTTTTTTCCGAAACGAAATCAAGGGTTTTGTACCAACTGAAAGCGTTCGCCAATTAACCTACGAGATATGTTTATCTCTTAAAAGGATATCAAGATTTAGCAGTTGTGATCACCCTCCAGGGCATGTTAATCAGATAAACCTTGCGGAAAGACATAACAGGCTGTTGGATCAAATGTTTATCACGAATTTGAACTCCCATGCTTCTGGGTTTAAGGGTGCGTTCGACTTATCGTATTCCGATTTAACTGGCAAGTCCCTAGCCTCTTTCCGTTCAATCGGTCCTATTCCGCAGTACCCAGATTGTATCTCACGCGCTCTACTTTAGAAAGCAGAATACGCGCAATAACTGCATTACTTCTCGCAGCGTCACGAAGAAAACTGGTTCTTTCGCAATTGACCATATTTGCGGATTCGGAAATGGTAAGTAAGACGTTTCCTTCTTTCTTTAAGCTAAAAATAGAAGAACTGCTTTGAAAAAATAACGGGAAAATATAAGCAAGAATCCACGGCTTGCATTTTAAAGACGAACGCACGAAAAAGCTACGATGAAATATTTAGGAATACATTTTTTTCCCGCCGCAATAAGGTCAATCAAATGTGCCCCTGTTAACGTAATCGAATTTCTATACTCAAGTCCTCATAACAGAGCTTAGCGTTAAGTATTCATATCAAAAGTATATTGATCCAAGCAAACGAAAAGAATACAAAGTGCATAAAGGATCCCATAACGAAGTGAAAGCAAGAAAAACATGTTTGGGAGTTGCTATGCCTTGTTACGTTACAATGACAGAATACGAACTTGATCTGAGTCAAAGATCCTCGGTAGCATTGTTAGACTCAGCTGTTCTTGTTAAGCTTGGACTCACGGTGTCTCTGCATTTCCTCTATTGTGATTCGCCTCTTCCCTCAATTTCTGGAGTGGTATACTAACAGCTAAGGAGCTTCCTCTAGACAGGCGCGTCATTCGAGTCGTGCTCCGACTCCCAACAATAGTGTTCCTGTAACGCTCCATTCGGCTTGGTCCTCTGCAGAGAATCCGATTAAATTCGCGTCGATAATTCTCTGAGAATATCACATAAAGAATTGGATTAATAGCGCTGTTACAATAACCAAACCATGGGATGACGAAATGAACTTCCATGGGAATTGTGAAGTCATCCAATATCTGCTTATTAAGAACTTTTATCATCTCCAAGGCTTGAAATGGAAACCACGAAAAAGCAAAAACAATCACCACTGTTATCAGCATGGCAGTCGCGCGTCTGCTGGATGTTTGGGCTTTTTTGTGCGCCATTAAGTTTCGATGTCCAGGAAGTTTCCTGCTCCAAAGACGTAATCCCGCCAAGGTATAAACTATAGTGATAATTGACATTGGGATGAGGTAGGTAGTTGTAAATAAAAATGTATTGTAGGTTTTGTGTGACATCGGCGGCCACTTCTCTTTGCAACGAAAATACACTCCCGGCAGCTCTGTATTCTTGACCGCTATCATCAGTGGAACAGTTAACGCCAGCGCACCTAGCCACGTCATGGCGATCGCGAAACGCACAACGTTTCGAGTCATTATCGTCCTCATGGGAAATACGATGGCAAAACTGCGATCAAGAGAAATCGCCACTAGACTGAAGACCGAAGAGGCTATGGATCCCACCTGTGCGGCGTGAAAGCATTTGCATAACACAGTACCCATGAACGTGCCAAACCATTTATCCCAGACGTAGACCCATTTGAGTATGTACGGGATATCTATGGTCATAAGGAGATCAGCAAAAGCCATGTTGGCGATGAGAGTGTTTGTTGAGCTGCGCATGTGGTTTACTGTGAACACGATGTAAATCACCAGAGTATTACCGATCATTGCCAGGATGATAACAACGACGGCAAGGATTGTGACTCCGATCTGAATGTTGCGCGGAACCGGGGATCCCACAGGAGGCGCATCGGTTACATTGTTCGTCATGTTAGCAGGCATGGAAAGTCCTGAAAAATATAAAAGCTATGTAGCATCAAGAGTGAGGCACTAACATGACAGCTGACTCTATAAACTTCAAAAATAAACTGGGTCACGTGAAAATTAGGCTGTGCATTAGAAATGCGACACACAGAGTGCTTTTAGTTCTTGGCTCACCCAAATGAAATTCGTTCATACAAGAAAAGTAGGGTTACCACATGCTGCTGAGAGTTCTGTTAGAGATGTAACAGCGACATCGCGAACACAGAAATTATCTTCAACATTTTAATAATACTTTACAGATCTAATTGTCTTTCCGAACAAAAATTTACAGAGACGCTCTATTGGCAAACAAACTCGTTAGCAAATCATAGTTTTTCTATGTGCGCAGATTGGAGAGATAAAGAAAACGAGAACCACAAACATAAACAAGGCACCCAATCAACTTCAAAGATTGATGTATTTTCCTTTTGAACACGGCATTTGAAGTGCGAAATAAGAATTTATTTGGAAAAATAGTTTTCAAATAATTATCATCTCGTTGCCAGGTGTAAGATTTTAAAGTTAATGCCTCATTAACGGATACGTATTGATCTCAGTTCTCTGTTATAACCGTTCAGCTAACGATTCTTGTTTATCTCCTGTTTATTTTTACTTTTTTGTGGGTTTTAAGGCTTAGAAAACTGGTTTTGAAAAATAACTTATTTTACGGCCTAGCTCTTGCGTGTGCAGATTTTTTTTGATCTCTCCACAAAGTATTCAGAATCTATAAACATTTGAAATTCTTGATAGTGAATTTAATTAATATTACTTTAAGGAAAGTTTCCATACGAGTCAAGTGGCTCATTAGGCCGGAGCTTATCCCGGTTTCTGTAGCATGAAGTGACTAAGAATATTTCTACTCCCCCCTGGATGGGATGCTAGTCCATCGCAGGGTTACCCCTCAGCATCAACGTCTTCGATACCCATTTGTACACCTGGGTGTAGAGAGGTGCTGTAAGAGCAACATGTCTCTCCAAAGAACACAACACAATGTCCCCGGCCAGGGCTCGAACCCGGACTGCTCGATCCGGAGACAAGCGCACTTACATAAAGCCACAGCGCCACCCAAGATTATTTATAAGGGACATGTTAACCCGGTTTAAGCATAAAACATACCTGCATCGTCTGCCATGTCCGCCATCTTACACCATTTATTTCAACAACTGCTCTTTATTTACTTGTCGTCTTGTCTGAGAAAGAGAGACGAACATTGAGTTTATTTAAAATGATCAACCACCCTGTGTTGAATGTTATCAAGCTCTGTTTACCAGGAAACTTGAGGTTATAACAAAAGAGATTCTGAAATTCTGCTCTCTAGCTGCGTCAAAGGTCTCTTTGTTTTAATTACTGCTAGTTATTTAGATAACTACTGCAGCCAGTGATAAGTAAAATTTAAGGACTATACTTAACTGCAATACGTTCAAGTTGAATCTTTTTTTTGTTTTGTTTTTTTCAATACAGGAACGATGGTATACAACCATGTACTTCGCAATTAGAGTCCAACGAGTGAAAAAATGCTTACTTTAGCTTTTCCTAGCTTATCTTAGTTGATTTGATCCATTCGCATTCATTGACATTGGCACCACAAGAAAAAACAAGAAAGCGTTTAACAGGAACCTGGCACTGAGAATTTTCCTGACTTATTAACACTTCAAGATAACAGAACAGTATTCTAAAACAAACAGCAGGTGTAGTGGGTTATTAACGATAACAAAATTTTTCTTTCTACAAAGAGTAGGATCATTTTGAAACCAAAGAAACAAACAAGAAACATAAACTTCCTGGTCAAAGTAAAACTACAATCATTGTTTACTTGCTTGCTAAAATTCATTATAATTTCTATTCGTACACCTCAGCAAGGAGCTATACTTTCAAATTTTGAATAACAAAGTGGTATCAAAGCATAAAGAAAATAAGTGAGAAAAAAAGTAGTTTTATTTTCAGCGGAATACAATTAATTTATTCCATGTATACCTAGCTGCTGGCTAGCTATTCTATCATGACTTGAAATTCGTATGTTTAACCCTCAATCAAAGGGCTGTTCATTATTGCCACAATTCTTCTGAATCCATCACAAATTCGAAACGTTTTAAAATCTCATATTTTTTTCCAGTTTACAGACAAAAGCAGATTTGGAGTCAAGACTTAGTACATTCAATTCGAAACTCTAAAAACGTCGGAATAGAAACACATAGCGAGAATTTGTACGAATCCCGTATATTTTGTTGTGTTATTGTCAACGGGGTTGAACGAATCCATATCAGCAAATGGGTGACATGCGCCTTCACGCGTATATTAAAGCTTGAAAAGGGTTTTCTTCGACATCATCGACCATCATCAGGGTGTCGGTAGGGTCGAACAAACTGAGAGTGTAAGCTTTGATGTCAACAGCGCGAAATCTCAAGACAACAATGTTAAATTTTGAGCAGGTTTGAATCTGACAAAGCACATGAGAGGTCACAGTTACCTAGAGGACGAATTTTGAATCTCGTCAACTAAAATTACTCCAAACGACTTTCATTTGATCTGGCTCTAGGCTATCGGGAGCTTAAATGCCTGAAAATAAGAACACTCAAAACTGAACTAACAGAACCATCATGACCATCATGAATGAGATGTGAGATTTCAGTTTAGACTGAAAATACAAAAATATGAGACGAAACAAAACCGGAATGAGAACTTTTGCAAAACATACCTCTGTATTTTTTTTTTCTTTTAACGCGAGCCCGATTCTTTTCCTACTTGAAGATAATTTGGGTGCCTTTTCTTCCAGTTTTGTTCGAAGAGAAAACAGAATGTAACGAAGCAACTATTAATGCTTTTACACTACAGACGAATTACGTTGACTTCTCTTTTCCCTTGCCGAGTTTCCCATGTTTTATAGACAAATAAATCCGTAATTAAACAGATGAATGATTATTACTCTGTTTCTCTATGGTGGAAATATATAATTTAAATATCGTTGTTGATAATTGTTATATTTCATCCGCCTACATGTCGCGTATGAAAAATAATCGTTGCTCGACCTTCGCAACACCTTAGCTCTAAATTTTTTCGGGCGATTTTCTTACTTTCAACACGTAAACCAGGTGGATCTTAACACGGTACTTCTAGAGAAGGAAATGCGAAATCAAACAGGATCTACTTGCATGAATAACATTGACTTTTTTGTAAAATCAAAAATTATGACTTTTTCACATCAGGCACGCCAGTGACTGTGCCGATCTCATATAAAAGGATAGCTCGAATAAATGCTATATTTCTTTTAGTCAAAACTTGTGGAGTACATTTACTGAAAAGAATTGCAAAAGCAAATAGTGTAATTACACGTACATGTCTTAACATTGTGCGAGTGATCTACATTTGAAAGTTTCACCGACCTATAATCACTTACACAATGAGAAACAGAAATATGGCTTTTAGAAAGTTGTGGGATTAGATATAAATGCCCTTTTTCGTTAATTGCCGACGTTATTTCTTACTTAATAACCTTACGTTAATCCTGCAAATTTGTCAATTCTGGAAGAAATTGAAAGGCAAATAAAGGCTTTACAATCAATTTTGATGTACCAAGAAGTTGAAAAATTTTCCAAAATTCTTCAGTTTTGAAAGTGCTCAGACTGCTCAGTATTCTTCGTTTCTCAGCCACCAGACTGCCTTGCGAAGAAATGTTTTTACACAGAGCAAAACCAAATAATGCTAGAAGTTACTGACTGAAATGTTTCTTTCATACAATATATTAGTAATATTCAATAGAGTATACTAAAATCTCATGTCTTCTGGCCTTAGATGTTCAAACGCCGCAACAAATGCAACGACAAATCAAAAACATTCGTGAAATTAACTGGGGAACCACTGAAAATCACACATGTAGCAAAAAAAATGGTAATGATTGTTTTTAAGCTATCATTACCTAAGCCAAACATCATGACATGATAATGATCAGCTATAATACATTAAAATTAGATATTTCAGTTTTACTGACTCATGAAAGGAAAAACCAGCTCCTTTATAGATTGCAGAATAATCACAATAATAATGCTGCTTGGACTTGTTTGGAGAGTTTGTTCCTTGGATAAAGCAAGGGTTTTTGTGTTCATTTGTAAAACAAAATGCATTGAAAAAAGTTGCAGGGCAAGCAAGGAAATGACTGCATAAATTGTGCGGCCTCCAAGACAACAAACGCGTAACAACCTTTTTCTGAGAATATAACAAGCTTTGGTTATACTGTTCAACTCTGATTTCTTTCCGTTTCGGATTCCATTACTTGCTTTGTACAAATGTCATTAGATAAGGAAAAAATTGGGCCCACGATTTCCGTAAAATTGTTTCAACGATCATAACTTACTTGAATAAATTTCGCAGTCTCGCTGCCAGTGCATTGTAGTGCCGAAAACACCTTTGTAAAATAGCTGACCTAGATTTACAAATTTTACATTTTTAGTTACGTAATTACCGACCAACAAAAGGTAAATGTATCCGCTTTCTTTTTAAAAAATCTGTTTCATGAAGGCCACAGAATGTTGCACGTTATTACTGAACAAAATTTATTTGCACGTTATTACTGAACAAAATTTATTTAGATTATTAGTTCTCGGGTCTGTATATATATGTCCGCGCCATTAACCTAATGTGTTTCAGTTGAAAGTGCAATTAGTTTCTCGACTGTGATGTTTTTTCAGTGTCTTAGTATAATTAACGAATTTCGCGCGAATTAATTATGCCGCTTGCATAATTAATGACATTGCATAATTACTTAGCAAATAGCAAACTGAGACGAAACATCAATTGTCAAGCCAAATCTCCGTAGAAAACAATTGATTATGAATCTGAGCTAGCGGCATCTTAGTGAGCCGGTGTTTGTGGAATCAAATTACAAAATGCCACCTGTGTGTGATCCTATCGTACAAAAGGAAACTGGAAGGAAATGTATATTCTCAAGAAAATTTAAGACAAGTGAATCAGTTTCCATGCGATGTCTGTATTAGGTAATTCTGTTGGCTTTGTTGTTGCTTAATGAAGCCACTAAAGTTTATCTGAAGAGTTTACCATGGGAGGAATTGTCTTATGGAGACTTCTAGTTGGTCTACTCATTGGAATTAATTGTCATTATTACTCTAACAAAGTGCAGCAGTGGTAATTGTGTTATAACTCAAGCTAGCGCTCAAGGAGTTTAAATTGCGTGGCACACGATTTAACACAGTGCGTATTTGGTGGGGTTTGTGAAAAAGAAAACTTTTTGCCTCGATCATGCACTTTTAGTACAGATTTAAACACAAAGCTATAACTGAATGGAAAAACAAAATGACAAGACAATCTTTGGTCCGATACACAAGAGATCATTGTACTAGTGTTTTTAGAACAACTTAGTATTAACCTTTGTCATTAACAGCCACCATCGAATATGAATATCTGTTACTGCGAAGTTCTTTTATACTGTGAATTCAAAATAATAACAAAACCATAAAACTAATAGAGATCGAATAGAATACCTTCCTATTTCGACAAGAAATTGATCTTTCAGAAATAAAATTGCCTAGCTGGGTCCATTCAAAAACAAATATATAAGATAACACAGGTTTTAAAATTGAAAACCAACATAATTGAGACATTTTGTATATCTTGTACAAAAGTTTTGCTTGGTAAGTAAAACAAAGCACTGTTTCAATTGTCTCGAGTTTTGCAATGTATTCTGAGTTCCACAGATTTGTGCTGTTTGCTTTGAGATTGCTAAAATGAAGCCTAAGGTAACAAATAAATTCAATCACGAAAACTTACTTTTGCCTGCTAGTAGCATATTCTAGAAAGCGTTTCAAGCGATTTCAAGGCTGATAAAAAACGAACCTTGATATGTCATTACGTTCGTTTTCACAGCGACACATCGGGAAAGAAACCTTCCTGCTACGTACAATGAACTTACAACCGGCGACGATTAAACACCGTAGGTGATAACTGTTCTGCTGAGTGAGTAACCTCCGCGTCTTCTGATTAATTGACTGATTCTTTAAGTCTAACGCCTGTTGATAATACGAAGCTGGGGGCACAAAATACAAGTGAGCCTGCCAGGTGGAAAATTCAGTTTGATCCAGTATCATGATTTCGTGAATATTAAATAGATTGATAGAGCTTCTTCTTGAAAAATCCCCTCCCAACACTTCAGGTCATTGGAATAAAATTATCCAATCGGTGTCCTGGACCACACAGGGTTTTTGTTGCATCAAAAAACATGATGAAGTTTTAAGTGTAAATCAAAGTCATTCATATATAGCAATACAAAGAATTTCGCTCGACTTTTTTGGATATTTATACAAGAAACCGGCATTGTAATCTTCCAGTGAAGGCGCGCGCGATGGCTTATGGTTAGTGCGCTCGCCTCCAGATTGAGAGATCTGGGTTCAAGGGCCCTGACTGGGACCCCTCCCTATCTCCCCGCTAACGGCCCTAGAGAAACGATACGATGATAGTCTTTTTCTTCGTAGCTAACAAAAACAAGGAAATTGCTGAAGAATTTCGGCTCTGCCTCGGTGTAAGAACCTGTGAAACTCACAAGTGATGTAAAACAAAGAAAACAAAGAAGTCAACATAATAGACCCTAACCCTAACAATAGCTACAACACAAAGAAAAAGTTCACAGGTTCTTACACCGATGTAAACCCAGAATTTCACTGGCCTCTTTTAATACTTAACTCAAGATTTCTGGGTTCAATTTGACGAGGAACTGAACAACAATTTTGTTCAAAATAATGCATTGATGTCAGGACAGGACAGTAAGTTTTTCCCGCTTTCTGAATCGTGATTCAGGCGTCCATTCAAATTTCAGGCGCGCGGTGATTGAGTTGTGTTCTCGAGCAAGACATTGTCTGCGTCTCTTTCTCAGGTTTAGAAATGGGTACTGGCAAATTTAAGGCAAGGATAGAAATACTCCTAGTCGCTTTATGTTACAGAAACAGGGATAAGCTCCGGCCTGATGGGCCACTTCAGGGCTCGTATGCAGAATTTTTCGACCTGCCGAGAAAAGGTCACCGAAGTTGATCATTTTTTCATTCTCATCATCTGTCTGGTTACTCATGAATTAGTGATATTAGGAGAAAATCCATCTGAATGTATTCTTTGTTTTACCCATCAGCTTATACCTTCTTATGAGAAATCAATTGATCGATTTACTCCGAACATTAAGCACTTAATGACTGGCCCAAAGGGAAACAGTGAGTTTTGTTTCCCAGAGACCCCCGTTGAGGTCGGGGGGGGGGGAAGAAAACTCACTTTTTCTCGTGGGACCAGCATAGTTAATAATAATAGCAGAATGGTTATGAAGCCCGGCAAACATCAAAGGAGCAAACAAAGATGCCAAGATTTAGGTTGGAAGGTCCGTGTCCGTGCACAATCTTTTGTTTTGCGCTCATACACTATGCATGAATTACGTAACCAACACGTTTCTATTGGTTAGTTCCTCAGTACGGAGTAAACAACTACAGTAAAAACCCGCGTATAAGAACCTTGGTTTTTCCAAGTTAGCCTAAACAGGTTCTTATATAAATGGTATTTAGTGTAAAATTAGGCTAACTAGGTTCTTAATTAGGTTCTTAACTTTTGTTCAAGAAATAAAGCTGTATTTTTAAATGATCTGGTGTTTAATGTCCAAAAACAGTATTCTTGGAGGCTTCGTTAAGCAAAATACTATACTATTTTAATCTGATTCTGTTACAATCAAACCTATAGTACTGTAACCTTCATTATATACAGACTGTGTTATATATGTATACTTTTTGTTTGAGAAAATTTCTTAATTCTATATATTTTTTTTCTTTTTTGAAAATAAGAACCTGTTTTACGATTTTAGCCTAAAATGGTTCCTATGTGAAGGGTGCTTAAAAATGAAATTTTAGCCTAACAGGTTCTTAAATGTTAGGTTCTTATACGCGGGTTTTTACTGTATTGTGCACGGTGAAGGCCAAAAAAGTGAACAAAAACCTACAACAAAGAACTTTGTCGGGTTTCATAACCATTCCCCTCTATTAACTATGGGACCAGTCATGAACTGTTTTGTAATACCTCCCAACTCAAAATTAGAAAAAACTGCCGAGAAATCGGTTGCTTTACGCCGGCTGATTGGCTGACTGACAAATGTGCCGCGGTTTCAGGGAGCACGACCTGATCACGTGCGAGTCGAACGTTCAAGTTGTTGTTTCTCTACGGAGTTAGTGAGTTAAAGCCCAACATGGCTGGGTTCAATTACGTTTCGCGCTTAATCACGGGAAATCCCCAAAGCAACCGAAAAAACATGGTGACATCACGCTGCATAACGTGACAGACACCACAAAAATGTTAGACAAGCCAGAACAAGACTCTATGAGCGAACAATCACGTTATTGAAAAAACTTAACTTTATTTTACGTGTCGTTAAACCATAAAATACCGTTTTGTCATTCACAGAGATTTACATAACGCTTTTTTTTTGAAAAGCAAAACCTAAACTTAAAACATTTTAGCTAGGCCAAAATTAGTTCCAAAAACAATTTGGAAGACACGAAAAACCCTAGAAATTTATAATTTTTTTAATTTCATTTTTACCGACTATAGCTTCAATCCTCGGCGTAATCTTAGGTTATTCGTTATTTCAATACTAAACATTGCTTCAAATTTGATCTTGTTGATTTAAAGATTTTTGTTGACATTTCAGAAAAACATGGTAGGATTTAAAGGTTGGTTTATTTCAATGAGATTTCCAGTGGAGATGTTATAAACTCAGTGCGCACAGAATCCGTACCGCGAGATAAAGCAGTTGGAAACGTTCCTTTATTTGTTTACTTAATCACATCTATCGCAAACATGATAGTTTGTTTTTCATTAAGAAAGATCAAAGCCAACGCCACTTAAACCATTTATTTCAGGAAGAAAAGAACATCGCAAAGTGTTATATAAAAGACAAATTTGGTACTAAGGCATAGGAAAACTCATTAATCAGTTGCAAAAAAAACAGTTCTGTCAACTGTTTCTGATGACGGATGACTACTTGAACATTCAGGCATATAATTCTACAAAAACTCAATTCTATAGTTGGATATTTTTTCAAAGATGCAATGCAATTGAGAATCAGTGAACATAAGCCACATGGGAAATATGTATTTTGTCTTCCCGCAGAAGTAATAACGAATTGCAGCGCTTTGCAATTGAATGCAGGCTTATTCACCGTTCAATTAAAAAGATCTAACCCTAACTTTGAAAGAGAATCGTTTTTATGAATTAAGTAAATAATACTTCATTAACTAGACTTTAGATGCTCTTTTTTTTCATTCTTTCTTTTTTTCTTTTCTTTTTGCTGATATTTTGTAAAAACAAAAAGCATATGATATTCCATATAGAGTGAACACGTGCATAAACGAAAAGTTTTCCCGGATTTGTTTGCACAAAATCAAACTGAATTCATGGCTATCGAGGCGATCAAATCACCACAGAGCGGAAATACTAAAGAAATACAGAGGAAATATTGTTGACAACACACAGAGTTCTAGATTTCCTTTTAAATTAATCAGGGCAAACACATTAGCGCTGTATTGATGCATGAAATTAAAGATAGATCTCAAACGAAGTGGCGTGAGTCTTGACAACAAACAAACTATAAGAATTCTCAAAATCATGCTGCCTACTTCCTTTTCCAAAAGTCATTTACAAGTTCTGTTTTGTTTTCTGATCCTGTTACTGAATACTGTTTTCAGCGGTGATTTTTCTGTCATTTCATTTTCAAAAGCTCCATCATCGTATTCTTTCGAATCGACGCTGGAATCGCAACTTAGCTTACTCACTCAAGATCATGACTCATTCGACAAAGAGTTTCAAAGTGTCAATTGTTATATGTTCAACAGTCCTCCTGCGATCGACATGGATCAAGCGCGATATTTTTAATCATGTTTGAAGATTTCATAGCGTTGATCCGGTTCTGTCTCGACTTACCGCAAACGCACAGAGTGAAGAATTTAGAGTTTTCTACCTTATCATTGTTTGCAGAGAACATGTATATAAAGTGAAGCATCGGCTGAATCTTATCCTAAAAGAACATTTAATTTCCGCAAGGCATATTTCAGCAATGGATTAAGCAAAACCATTATTTTAAATTAACATTGTATAGCTCTGCAGTGCATTAATGACTTTTAGTTCTTTTTTCATAATTTATAGAGTGAACCAAACATGAGAAAATTTATCCTCGGAGAGAACAGTTGAAATCATTAGCAAGGCTTGTAACTTATATCCCGTAAAATCTTTCCCGCGAATTTTAACCAATGCATCTCGCGAACTATCCACGAATTCTGACTCTTTAAAAATAAACGACGTTAGATCACAGATCATGATAAAAGTCCTTGATTGCATTTATAATTTATGAAGGCTTTTCTTGTCATTATTCGTTTTACTTTCATAGAAAACCACTAATTCCTGAAAGGGTCATTAAAATTAGCACTGGTCAAAACAAAGGCTGCGAAGATGGTAATTCATACTCAGGCGCGCACGGCGATTCATTTTTACTGTGTTCAGAAGCGAAAACGACACCCAGGAACTGATGCCGTTTTTAACGCCTATATTGCAGGTGACAGTAAAAAAAACATCTGTCGTTTGAATTATTAATTAAAACTTTCGATAACAACACCGCACGTTTCTCTGTATATTCTCTGGAAGAGACCAGATCTTATCAAATTATACCATCAATAATCAGAAAGTTTGCGAAAGACAAACCTGAACGCAGATCCTTTTAAACACGACTGGACTGAATGAATCT
Source organism: Catalaphyllia jardinei (assembly GCA_022496165.2). Lineage (NCBI taxonomy): Eukaryota > Metazoa > Cnidaria > Anthozoa > Scleractinia > Caryophylliidae > Catalaphyllia > Catalaphyllia jardinei. Next base: position 26,762,068 of record CM042755.1, read on the forward strand.
CTAAAGTTTCTGCCTCAACTGGCTTCTTGTTTTCCGGGACAACTGGATACCTGAAACACAAGAATATTCAAAGTATTAATGGCAAAACTACTCACAAACATTAATTTTCTCCATACCTAATATAGCGCCATACCTGCTTCAAACAGTGTTTCTATAATAGCCTCTGTGAGAAAGATCGTCGGCTCCTTCGCCAGGTAAGGGTGGGGTCAACTTGAGAGGCACTCAATGCGAGACTTTTTCAAAGAGAGACTTATTTGACGTAAAAAACGGTAGAACAGATCATACTAATTGTTATTTACTTGATGTTCTTAGCAGGCAAATGAAATCGGAAAAAAGGACAAAAACGTTATAAGCAATATTTACACGTCATGGCGATTATTAAATTTGTCAACCAATAAACTGAAAGATTTGCCGGGAACAATACTTCATCACTACTTCGACATTCGCACGTCCGGCCGGCAAAAAAAGACTACTCCACAGATGCGATTTTCATTACAATGAGAAATTCTTGGGAACAAAAATATCTCGTTGCCATCTCTAAGCGATAACGTTGTTTTAGACGGGGTGAATTACTGAGTGATGATGTTCGTTTTATCATTATGACCGCTATTAGCGATCAAGCACGTAACATGGTTGAAAATTAATAATTGGAATTCATTTGGTTGTATTGAAAAGAAAAAAAGGCGACAATAAATGACGAAACCAACTGTCATTAGAACTCAGAGATTGAAATTAGAAGTGTAAACAATGCATGCAGTGAAAATTACAAAGCTAAAACTGTAAACGATATTCTGGGCAAGATTTTCAACATGATGATATCGGCAAAGAAAATGATTGTAATTTTCTAAGACTTGAATGAATTTTATGAGGGTGAGAAGGCATATAAAGCTCTCTGGTGGTCTTTATATATATTTTTGACAACCACTTTTCAGTGTGTACAAAGAAAACAACAGCCAAACATATGAAATTAACACTAAAGATTACCTTGACAGAAATTTCAATCTCCCAGTCAGTCTTTTACCTCTCTGAACTGATCGCCCAGCATAAATTTTCTTCAATGTCGGCGGTGTAGGAGAATTTAATGTTTAATCAGTAATACCCATATTTTCTTGTTGACTATGCCTGTTATTGTGTAAACTGAAGAATCGCCTTTTGACGAACTTTAAGGTACAGGACCATTTGGAACACGAGCAAGTGTTTTTTTCTTTTTCTTAAATTTCACTGTTCTTCTTGAAACAGCATGTACTGAACAGAGTCCTAATTCAAACTAAATGTGTTTGCATTTAACACTTGTCATGAATTAATTTTCATGATTTTCGAGAACTTTTCAAGTTTTCTTTTTGATTCTCTTTCTCTCTCTCTTATCACAGCCGAGCGGAAACCGAATTAGGAAATGCCTGATTGTGCCGTAAATATAGTTTCCTTTCTGCAAGCTAAATATTATTGACTTATATTTATTTTCATTTAGCACAAATAATGAATAATTTTTCTAGCTTAAAAGGAGTCGTGTAGCTGCGTGTAAACAAAGCACAATGCGTCGAAAGATTTATTAATACTTGGTGTTTGTGAGGCACCATGTAACCTTATCTACAAAGTATAGGATATAACAAGACTACGACTTCACTCCTTATTAACTTTGCGCGTGTACCCTATGTGATATGTTTGCAGTCTCTATTGCGCAACTTGACAAAACGTGTGGATAGCACGTACCCAGGATATTGATGATATGAATTGAAATTGAATTCAATGATGAAAGGATCCTTCACTTTAAAGACAGAAAAAGTTAACTCTCCGAACAGTCAGTATAGGTTTGTAAATGGAAAGCTTAAATTAACACCTCAGGCCTCGTACCAGGTAGTTTAATGCTGTTTTGAAGTCATCAATTAATTTCTTGCAAATATAATGTATGAAGCACATTTATATTACTTACTAATTTCTTCTCAAGATGATTAACATGAGTGATCAGTCGGCACGAAAGAGTCGTGCTTACCTCGTTTTGGCTTCCAACGAAAAACCACGAGAGAATAAAAGGCATAGATACGGACCTAAACAAATATAACCGTCTTTGGTCACAGGGTGCACTATTTACCTTCCTTTAAAACCCTAACCCGATCAACTCGCGCTGAGAAATTATTAATTAAAGATCCATCAATCACTCTTCGCGTTTGACCAATCATATTGATGATAATTCCGCAAAAGCTTCGAGCTCATTCAATAAATTCATAACTTGACGCTAGAAACCATCCAAATGCAAAAATAAATTATATGTTCCTGTTTGAGCGAATATTTACAAGTCGACCTGGAAAAGTTTTCCGCTATGCAGAGTTCTCGATCGACGTGGAATTGTGTTGAAATTTTAGTATTGTCAGTAGCTTTTAGCTCAAACCGTCCCATTTTTGCTTTATTTTCACATAATGTTCCAAACTTTAAGTTAAAAGTATCACCTCTCTTAATTAAGAAGCACTTCACACAATGGAAGTTCATTTTCAAAGATTCGTAAAAGGCCAACTCGTTGCCAATTTACGTAACCTGAAACTCCTTACTTCACGATACTATTTCACTCTTAAATAAGAGCGTATTTGAGTCCAGTTTTAGTGAGGATTTTCTCCACCAATCATAGCGGCATAAAGACGGCTGAGAACACAGAAACAAGGATACAAAATGTTCATTGAGATTTCTGTGAATTCAGCTGTTCACTTAACAAATCATAAATCCTTTTAGGATGGTAGCGTAGGACATTGTAAGGTTGAGGACTATTCATCCTTGGGAAAAAAAACAGCCGTATTTAGTTCAAATTCCGTGAGTGTTTTCCAACCGTTAGTCAAATCCTCTCTTTCTTTCAAATGGCTCGATCAGGCTATGATACGAGGTCAAACAGAAACAAGAGTCGACGAAGGTCCACAGACGAGAATTGAATCAAATTTTCACTTTGAGAATCCATCGCCTTTCATGATCACTAAGCGCCCTAAGACAAGCTGAGAGAACGCGGGACCTGTCTTGCAGAAGCGAAAACTTTTCAGTGTCAACTGTTATCAAAATGTGAGCAGCTTCAAATCAGTAAAGCGCATGAGAGGTTCCTAACCACAGCCCAAATTATAATAAACCATAGAAACTGATCGTAATTTCTGTTATTTTAGACCCTGTCGATGTTCGACTGGAATATATATGTAACACATCACTGTATACCTTTCACACCGCCCTCAGCAGAGAAAGAAAGAGCTGTGTTATCTTGGGTTAATTGAGAACAGCAACGCTCAGGCTGATGTTGGGACTCCGACTAAAAACTATTTATTTAAGTAATGCTGCCGCCTTTGATTCATTTTCTCATGCACTCTCGTTAATTATCTGATGCTAAAACCGAAAAGTACAAAGGCTTTAATGAGCGGCCTTACCGAGTACATTGATGTGTGTAACTGCACTTGTTTCGCGCCGCCCGAATCGTTTTCAGATAGAAGTTAAGAAATTATATCAAGTACTCGACATGATTGAACCGTCTTTAAATTCATACTCATTCAAAGTCTCACACCATGGTAGAAATCCTTCAACGCAGAAAAACCGATACAGAAAGTAGACCAAACGTAAAAACAAAAGAACACCATGCCCTGTTAAAGGAAGGCATACACGGGTTTCATAATAACCAGAATCGTAACGGCTGTTTGATTAATTTACAGGGAACAAGTTAACGCTACTATTGAATTAAATTCGCCGGTATATTTTTCCCAATTTACCAAACTGATACATAATGAAAAATTCCTTTGCGTGCTAGCTACAATGTACTAGAGTATAAATATAAGATCTAATTTTTATTTAAGTCTCAACAATCGAAGGTTTCTCACCTTTTGACCTCAAGAAAAGACGACCATATAGCAACATAGCTTTTGACTCAGAAGTATCGATAGAACGAAGCCATTGTCATGTGATGCCTGCAATGCTTTGTGGTAAAGCGGGAAATGCTTTGTGGTTACCTGGGCAAAGCGCGCAATGTTTTCAGATATGTCCAGAAATGCAGGTTAATGAGATGCATGCTGTTTGGGATAAGCATCACAAAGTGTCCTCTTTCCTAAAAAGTCACCAAAACACACATAATCCTGTCAAATATGAAGTGATATGAAAATGACACTTTGTGATGCTTATTCATAAAGAGCATTGAATCTCATTAACCTACATTTTTGGACATGAGTAAATGTTTTGTGGCTATCAGGATGCTTATTCATAAAGAGCATTGAATCTCATTAACCTGCATTTCTGGACATGAGTAAATGTTTTGTGGCTATCAGGTCACCAGGATAACGCTTGTATTTCGAAAAAGTAAAAGTGCAGAAGTTTATTTAGATTTTGCTTCTCCATATACGAAGGAAGTTTGCTTTTATTAAAGTGGGCTTCAAGCGCTAGCCTTATCTTTGTCCTGTCTTGGCATATCAAGAAAGATTGTAGAATACACTAAAAATATCTTGAGAACAATTCCACGATTGTGGTCGACTGGAAAGACAAGCGCGCGCTTCTGAATGAATTCCGGCTTTCGTCGTTTTCAATTAAGAAATTAAAAGAAAGTTGGAGGGGAAAAAACCTTTTCACTACCATCTTCTGACAAGTCATGACAACTACAACAAAATCTTTAAGAGTGGTCAGTGCACGATCTCATGCTTGTAAAACATTGGACTGGCAAAAAGAAGCAATCTGATTGACTGATTGTACTTATTGGCCTTCTGAACTATCTTAGTCATATAATATTGTGTACAATTCTTATGACACTGTGCTGATGACATATATCCGTGCTACAGACGGTATGCTAAACAATATTTGCACAACCCACAATCATTTAATTGCCTTCTACGATGGGTGAGCGTTATACATGTCAGCCAAGAATTTCAGCTGCACTAAGATATAACACGGACGCCAACGATATTTCACCTCCGAGTCCTGGCGCATGTAAAATATATGCGTCAGTGGAACACTGACAAGCGTCCGTTTCAGCTGGTGTATAAGCCTTTTACGTACACGGAACATGGATCTATTCTTGGGACAAAATGATATTATCACGCAGTGCGCGTTTTATAGTACGATCATGCTGCACGTTTCACGAACGGCGTCTCGCGCGAATTTGAGTTTAGTGCCAAATGCTGATTCAGTAAGACATTGACGGGGTTCAGCTTTTATCGCAGACAAAAACCGCTTAAAATGTTCTCCATCTTATTAAACTTAAAAGCAAATCTCTGCCCTTTTGATACGCTTAAAGCGTAAAAAATATTGGAATTCACCTTTATCTACTACTGAAGAGTCAGTTAAGGTGAATTTCTACTGTCGCGTTATTTCAAATGTGCTTACAGATGTGAATTCTGCCAACCCTACG
>CM042755.1:26774917-26807417 GCA_022496165.2 Catalaphyllia jardinei
CAAAGTGGAGCCCGATGAAAAAACGAATGGAGAAAAAATATTCGTAATCTCAGTTAGGTTATTTTCGTAGCATATTTGTCAGTCACAACCTCGAGTAAAAAAATCTATTAAAAAAAATAAGTTTGCACTCTAAGCTATATCTCCCTGTTGTTGGGAATAAGATGATTGCCTGACAACACAATGTTTTCCCGATAAAGCTCGCGCTAAAAATCACTCACTCACGATAGAATTTTGAACGTATATATTCTGCCTCACACGTCCCGAGTTCGATTACAACACTCTCTAGATTCACTTGACCAAAAGACAAAAAAATCGTACAATATTTTCTTTCGTTGGTTACAGTTACTAACGATGACAGATACGATGCCCGCCCTTTCCGGTCAACTAACAATCAATTCTAAACTCGTAAAAATAGGTCTGGTTATGTAATCACACGATTTCCGACACTTTGTACTTATAGGGCCCTAGAGAGATGCTGTCCTCACTCCTGAGGTATACTGCATCTGTTTACTTTCCTTCCAGAAAACCCTTTAAGCTCTTTTACCAGTTTTACCTTAATCGCTTTCACAAAGAAACCTCGAACATTGCGTCAAAAGGCAAAAAGGATCCGCCCCCATTACTAGCTATTCTGCATCCGTTGCCGAAAACTTCCGCGCGAAATTGGAATGAAAACTGCGTTGATAAAAAGAAAGGGCCAGACTTGAACTGACTGCAGACATCGCAGAACAGACAGATCTTCACCGGAACTCACCTAAAACCGCAGAAGTTCTTTCTCTGAGAACGTAGCATACTACAGTGTTTCTCTAAAACAATTTAATAACGGCTCTGTCCATAACGAGACCCAATAAGGTCGAAACAGCTGTCCACGGTGGCAATTCATGGCTTTCAGTTTGGACTCTATCGTGTCGTTGCCGTGTAAGCTCTCTACGTAGTATCAGCCTTGCATCATTGTTTTCTAGTCTGTCCATAAACAGCATAGACAAGAAAGTTGGAAGACGAAAAACGCGGTAACTTAATCTGATTTTGGATAGTTTCTTGGGTCTGGCTCTTTGACTGGGAATTGATTTACCGTATTTATTCGATTAAGCGCCCAGGGCGCTTTTTTAATTTTTGGGACTTTCAGGGTGGGCGCTTTTACAAGGTGGGCGCTTATTCGAGGCAGGGTGCTTATTAAATTTTCACCAGTTTTTTTTTTCAACTTGTATGACACACGTGGGACAAGCGTGGGACGTGTATGGGACCGGCGGATGTCGACTCCGCATTGTTATCGGGTTTTTTAAAAAAATAAGCAAAACAAAGGAAGTTCGAAAGCTGACTACTAGGCTTGAAGTTGATTAAAACTGAGCATTTCTGAGTCTCGTACAGCCGTTTCGGAAACAAATTTTAGCTATTTCCGTTTCGGCAACTCGTCTCGATCTTCTTCAGTTTTGGCCTCCGCTTTTCCGTTTTTCCTCTTTTGTTTTTCCTTCTTTGTCGTCTGTCTATTATTTTTAGGTTTACTTCTAAAAGATCATGGTCTAAAAGACAATACAATATCTGATGTGTACAATTACCGCGAAAATCGCGGGTCTTTCCCGTCCCTCGGGACACGAATGATGTCAACTGGTCGCCTCCAGACAGTACATAAAACGCCCCTGTTGTTTAATTTTCCTTTGTTGATATCATGATTCGATTCTACTCTGCTACGGTAACCTGGTCAACACAAGCAACTAAGAAAACTTTATGCAGCAATCAGTCGACACGGATGTTAATTAACACTGTGCGAATAATTCCATAGCGTTAATTGTTGAGGTGATATTTCGACCCATCACTGATAGCCCAGGTAAAATATTACCCTTTATCGACTCCTTAACAACTCGGTGAACATTTCGTAGTCGATATCAGTCAAGAAAGTACTTAGAGAGCGTCCGTACAACATGATATCAGTTATTGATACGAACATTCAAGGAATCTTAGAATTTCGTGTTTTAATACGAACATTTACATATGGGGCACGAGATGGCAAAATCAAATCGGATTTGCAAATCTCGAAACCAAACTGAGAAACTATTGCCGTTTGGTCACGAATCAACTGGAGGAGCCAGGGATTCATTGGTTCCATTGAGTTGGCACGAAAGTTTCTCACCGGTAACTGTATGAGCAATAAGACAATGATCGGAGTGCAAAAGCAGTCTATGCGCGGAGCCTAATGTACATTTAACTTCCTCGACTTAAGAAATTCAGACTGATATTGATCAGGCCTACCTTCAGCGTCAAAGCTTTTGTTTACAGTTGCTCTCAGTCTTGTATATTTTTCCCTGTAGCAGATTGAACGCGCTTCATCACAGCGCTCACCTCATCGCTCAAACCCATCGGAAGAAGTGTCTCAGTTAAGTGTCTGCAATAAATAAAACCGCTACGTCGGATAGAATCGCCTGAGGCAAGTATAACCTAATCAACTTCATGTGACTGTGAAACAATACGCCTCACTTAAACGACTTGAGCTTATTACGTCAATGCATGGTTTGTTTTGTCACGCTATTAATCAAAAACCTGTCGAAACTGAAATGGAAAACGCTCTCAGCTTCTATGCAAAAATCACAAGCTTTTTAGCGAAGAATATTTCAGACAATTTAAAACTCACGTTTTCATACAAATATTGCCAATATTGGCCACAATTGCGTGTCCGGATTTCCGTCGACCAGACAGAAATCACGGTTTTTATTATTTTTGCAATCGATCCATTAAACTGAATTTTCTGACATTTCTGTTTTCTTCAAGGTGACTATCCCTTCAATTCAACCCACAATCGTAAGTTCCATACAAACGCTGGCTTGTGTGACAAGATCACTTAAAAAGAGCTCAACTTTCAACTACCCACCCATAAAATAACGAGTTCCAGTTACATTTTAGACGTAGTTATCTCAGAGGAGCTCTGGAGTTACCTTGTCAAAGCGAGAGCCGTTCATACGTAGATGGCACCGAAATAGCGCAGCTGGACCCACTGGCAACGAAGAAATGCTTTCCTCCACCTATGATGATCCAGACTGATTTGTTAACCCTGTTAACCCACTATCAGTTTTATGTTGAACAAACAATATTTACTCAACGTGATTGTCATCACGTGTTAAATACAATCCACAGAAACTGCGCACCTGTAACCACCTGAAAGTCAAGAACTTTGTCTGGGTAGGGTGGCTGGGGCCTATTTGTTAGCCAGCAAAGTGGTAACCGTTTGGGGGAAGTGTTGAGTGAGATGAATTTCACTTATGGATGGAGTAGGCCGAACAGAAAAACAAAAAGATCAAGATTGCATAATGATATGTCTTCAGTGTAAGAATCGCAAGAATGCTGGATGTGTGAAATGCATACTATTGAAAGTTTCCTGATTTGTTGGCTGTGCTTGTAGGGAATGGCGTACGTGATAGAATCCCATAACTTAAACCCCTGCTGGAAAATTCACCGGAATCCGGCGCATGTATCAGTTGGCAGAAGGAACTGAAATCTCAGCACGACAAAAAACGGAAAAAATGTTCACATGATACCTAGAACGTAGACTTACGATAGCCAACACTTTGTTACTGTCGGCCCAAAGACGTTCAACAGGAATTTTTGAACTAATGTCGGTTTCCAATGATTACGGTATGAAAATTAGGGAAGGACCATTTTTTGAGGGGGAAAGGGTCAGACAATTTTCCTGGGCATAATATTTTCTTGTTACGCTTTTTTTTTCCGAGGAAGGGGTGGAGACAGTACGTAGCTTGTGCACAACTTTTTTTGATGGCCAAAAAGGCCCTGGACATCGACAGTAGAGAGCGCTTTCTCTATTTTGAGCCCCATCGCTCCCCGTGCTTATTTGTTTTTTCAACTCACAGTTTTATTGTGCACGCATGAATTGTTTTGGAAATTGCCCAACCCTCCCCGCCCGTCGAAAATATATGGTCCGCTCCTTTAAGTGTCTCCGGTGACCATGACCAAGGGAGGACAGAACAACTACCAACTGACCCACACAAAAAAATGCAATTTTATTTCTTTTTTCTTACAAAGATTTTTTACATGAGCCAATAAATCTGTGTTATTTCAAGCTGTAGGGAAATTCGGCCTTACGGGAAAATAAGTTCTTAAATAATTGAAATAAAATACTAATGGATCAATCAATTCAAGTGGTTCCCCTTTCCCCCCCCCCCCTCCATCTTCGGTAACCGCGGGGAATTTGCTCACGTTGTCAGTCCCGGGGGTGGGGCATTAGCAAATTTTATCGCGGCCCGGGGGTTGGGCATTAGCATACCCTGGGGCGACCCCGGGCATTTGACTCACGTGTTTTCGAAAGATGGATGAGTTTATCGGGAAAGACAGACTGGCGTGTCCGTCAGGGACTAGAAAAACCGTCGATGTCTTTAAAGGTATGTTTTCTCGATTTTAGATATTTCTTCATTACTTGTAAGCATATAAATATAAGCGACAAGGTGAACTAGATTTTGTTTATCACAAACAATCATTGACGTGAACACTGCGTAAACGACTATTTCGCATTTCACATTCAAAACTAGCCTAACAATTTTTAATTTCATGAAAGTGGAATTAAAATACTGAAGGTTTACGAATTCAGATGATGCGATCTTCAACACAGCAGATCTTGTGAGCTTTAATGTGATGCATCATCATTTAAAATGTCTTGTTTCTTTGCAGTGACAAGGTCAAAAACAAAAGTATAAAAGATTATAAAAATTTTGTTAAAAACAAAGAAAAGAAATAAATAAATATAATCAGAATAAACTAGCACGTACTGTTGTCCTTGAAGTCTTTAATACCATTGCATTAAAATACTGAACAGTTGACCGTTTTACTCACTAGTTGATAAAAAGAAACTGCAGAAGTGCTGGAAGGAGACGATCCCGGGGGAAGGGCATTTGTCCTCTTTCTTCGTCCCCACCCCGGGGCATTTAGACAGCTCGGGGTATTTGCCCAATTTAAAAAAAAAATACTAATGCCCGGGGGTTAGCCCGGGGGGGGGGGGGGGTGGGCACTGCTGGAATTGATTGATGCATAACTTACATAATCCAATTTTATATTTGATTTTACTCTTGTGTGCGAGCAGAAGTTAGGTAGCAATTAAAAAGTCGAGTTCAAACGTCAGATTGAAAAGAAATTATCTTTCCTGGCGAGTGATTTATCTGACAATTCTTCCATTTGAGACTGGATGCTTTACAAAACTGTCATTTTAGTTTGTTTTAGTATTTTTATTGTTGTTGTTGTTGTTGCTTTTTTTGTTCATACTAAATAAACAACGTAATACAATACAAATGTTTCGCTGAAGCAGTAATTCCACGTGAACAATGCCATGCTCCAAAGGCCAAGAAAGACCAATCAAAGAGTGCTTTTTGAAACGAAAAAACAAGCTTACATGCTTAGTTTATAAGATATCGACTAAATGCACCAATTGCCCTTGTTGATAGCACAGTCATAGGTATAAATAAATTTAAGAGAAGATGTAAAAAGAAGAAAAAGAAAAAGCTTTGAGAAATTCTCGCGTGAAGCGTAACTCCGCGCTTCCCACAAAATATGGCGTGACAAACTTCAACACCTAACATGTGAATTTCTACACTAAACAAATAATAGCACAAGAATTTCTGATATTTAAAAACCAGTGCCAAGTCACAGGCAACGGTATGTACAATGCTCTGACCTGTGATACAAAAATAACTTAACTTTGATTATCAGTGTTGTATTAACAAAATGCAATTTTGAATTAAATCAGTAAAAAACGAAAAATAGTTCGGAGGCTGATTAGATTAATTTGTTCATAAAAAATAAATAATATTGAACGAGTTCAAATTTTCCGCGGTCGCCATTTTCTTATTCAGTAATGTTACCTTGAATTAACCACCCCAACTCCGCTAAATTTGATTTGATTTTTATCGCAGATTTACTTCACGCATTTCAAAATGTCTGGCGATATTGTTTACAAAATAACATTGTACGTTCGACGGTGACTGTTCCACCATGCGTGTTAAGAGGAAACTTGCCTTGTGCCTTTCCTTGTCCCAGCACGCTTGTTCCACGTACACTCGCTCATCGTCGGCTTTGAAAAGTGCAGCAAAAGTAACAACTGAGTTTAAGATCATCCTTTCTTTATGCAACGTGCAAATTCAATAAACAAGCCAGTCTATCTACCATTGACTGTTAAATGACGTAGAGGAACAGTTTCATGTACATTGGTAGCTGAAAGATGGCGTCGAGATAAAATGGGCGTGGTCATGGGCGTGGCCCTTGAAGCTGGGATCCCCAAATACGCATCGGGACGGTTACTTTTCACGCAACAAAGAATTCGACCAAACTCGCGACGAAAGTTCTCAGAAAATATCACATACAAGCAAGGATTGATGGCGCTGTTCAAAACACCGATCCATGGAAGAAAGGCTTCTAGTTCTATAGGAAAGAGCGAGATTGTTTCAGGGAAGTAGTTCAGCATAAACTCTCGCGCTTGTAATGGAAGCCAACACAGGGCAAACACGGCCACTACTGTGACTAGCATTGTAATGGCTTTTTTGGTCGTTTCATGGGCTTTCTTTTGATATTCCAGTGTTTGATGACCCGGTAATTCCCGTTTCCAAAGTTTAACGGCAATTAGGATGTAAGCGATAGCAATAATGACGAGGGGTATAATATACGAACAAATCGTAAACGCAGTTGTGTAATCAATTTTGGCTTGTGGAGAGGGCCAGTTGAATTCACGACAGTGATAAGACCCCTCGGCATCACGGCGAGTCGTGGTCATCACGATTAGTGGCATAGAGAAAGCTAGCGAATAAATCCAACTCGCTGCAAGAGACGCCTTCAGAACTTTGCTCGTGAAGATTCGCCGTAAAGGAAACCAAATTACAATGCATCGGTCAAGGCTTATAAAGACAAGGTTTATCACAGAACAGGCGACGGAGAGAACTTGAGCGGAATGAAAGAATTTGCACAGAGCTGTTCCCATGAATGTTCCAAACCACAGGCTCATCACATAAAGCCATTTCAGCATGTAAGGAAAAATACAAGCCATTAAAATATCCGCTGCCGCCATATTGGCGATAAGTATATTGGTTGAGTTTCTCATATATTCCCGAGCGCTCACGATGTATATTACCAAGGAATTCCCGATCACGGCTACAATGAAAATTACAATGGCGTAGACAGTGACTCCGGTGATAAAACCTGGACTGAGGGTAAAGCCAGCAGTCTTTCCTTCGTCGGACGTGTTGGAAGCGAGGCTCTGACCTGAAAAAAATCGAAAGAATGTTGAAAGGCCGGAAATTAAACTAAGAAACTTATAAATACAGAGGATTATAATTACAAAGGACCTGTAATAACAAGTCGTGCAGAATGTGTCCAGTCGAAACCAGATAGCAGGGATAAAACAAAAAACGTTTGGAAATGAGATTGCAAGAAACGACTCCGATGAGGAACACATTTTATGAAATTCGAATTAATTAAAATTCTATCTGCCTAATTCTATTTGAAGTACAACAACAACAATTTATTGGTATTCCCATGTATAGATGGTATTACCTAAAATGATAACTAATACAACACAAATCACTTTAAATTAAATAAAATTACATGTTTCCCTTATATGCAATGCTTCATATATGAAGTAACCTAGTTTCTTACAAATAAAAGAATCAGCATTATTGAACAAGAATATAGTTTTTTCAGTATCGTTAAAAAGATTAAATAACGGATATTTAAGTACAATGTCACTTGTTATTTGTTGTCTAATAGTTTTATAACGATCACAATGAAATAAGAAATGATTTTCGTTCTCAATTTGGTTAGAGTGGCAGTGTTGACAAATTCTAAGACATTCAGGTAATTTAGGTACACAGTGCCGTCCCGATTCGATTCTGAGACTGTGATTGCCTGATCGTAGTTTAGCCACAGCTCGTCTATGTTTTAAATTCTTTATTTGTTCTAAATAATGAGATTTGCTTACATCTGTTTTAAATAAAGAGTATAAACATAATTTCCTATTACAGCGGATTAGCTCCAGCTGATGTCTTTTTAAATTGTTGGAGATGTGACATTTAATTTTTTGCAAATTATTTTTAATCGTTGGTATATTTTTAGTTTGAATTGTTTTGTTACATGATTGATGATGAATGTCGTTATAATTATGTATAATTTCATTAACCGTTAACATAAAAGATGTTTTTGCTTCATTTGCTAATTGATTGGAAATGATTAAGCATTGTCTGGCAATACTGTTGTCTGGAAGAGATTCAAGATGTATCCAAAATTTTATTATTCTTAATAAGATATTCAACTTCAAAGAAAGTCGTCCAGTTTCATTACGAGCTACTACATTAGGTGCTCTTTTATTAAGGCCAAGAAAATTTTTGTAGAATTGTGTATGTAGCCTTTCTACAGGGTCTTTTTCCCATTTTTTGATATTCAAGTTATCATAAGCTCCCCAAATTTCAGATCCGTACAAAAGAATGGGAAGAAATAAAGTATCAAATAATTTGTTACACGTATTGATAGATAGTTTATTTAAGTCAAGGTAACGTTTAGAAGCAAATATTGATCTTCTGGCTTTTTCAACCAAACCTTTTTGGGAGTTAGCAAAACTTCCATTTGTGCTGAAAGAAATGCCAAGGTAACTATACTGTGAGGCCTTATCAATTGGAATTCCATTTAAAAAGAAAGAAAACTTATCACGTCTTGAGTTGCGATTCTGTTTTTGAAAAATTAATGTTTTTGTCTTTTTAAGATTAATTTTTAGTAGCCATTTCTCGCTATAATCGAGGAGGATATTTAGCTGCTTTTGAAGACCAGCGGCACTTCTTGATATTAAGATTAGATCATCCGCATAGAATAAACAGTTAAGAGGGAGCCCGTTTGGTAGAGTAATTGAATCTGTGAGACATGAAGATACTAGCAAGCGTGGAAATTTATCTAGATATAAATTGAAGAGTAAAGGAGAAAGGATACACCCTTGTCGCACTCCTCTGTTGTAGTTGAAGAAGAAACTTCTTTTGCTACCGTTTTTACAGCACATTTCGTCCTTGAATACATATCGGAAATTAAATGATAAAATTGTCCACCTATGTTTTTGCATAATAGTTTGTGTAACAGACCATCATGCCAAATAGAGTCGAAAGCTTTTTGAAAATCTACAAAGCAGCAGAACAATTTTCCCTTGTTTGCATTAGTCACATATTTATCAATAAGTGTTCTTAGCGAGAAGATGTGATCTGATGTCCGGAAACCTTTAAGAAAACCGATTTGAGAGGGATGTATTAAATTGTGGTCTTGAAGGTGAGTAAGTAATCTATTATTTAAGACAGCGAAAAATAATTTGCCTAAGCAGCTAGTGACACAAATGCCTCTATAATTTGAAGGATCAGATTTATTCCCAGACTTGAAGATAGGACTTATAAGCCCAGTAGACCATGAATCTGGGTAGGGTCCTTTGCTAAGTATGAAGTTGAATAATTTTGTTAGAGAAGTGGTCAAACAATGCGCTCCACTTTTCAACATTTCGTTCCTTATTCGATCAAGACCAGCTGCTTTCTTATTTTTAAGCCTTTTGATTGATTGTTTAACTTCTTCCTCAGAGAAAGGTTTATCTAGACTATTGTGATAGTGTTGTTTTTTTTGTATTTTAACTCTTTCAATATTACTTCTTGTTTCTTGAGTAGGTTTGCATTTGGTTCTGAATGTAACTTTTGAAAATGATTATACAGTCTGCGCATAGGAACCGTCGAATCAAGTGAACTTTCTACTTGGTTTGAAAGAGATTTCAGAGTACAAATCTGTAATTCACCAAACAAAAGCGGGGGAGGGTGGGGAGGGGCGTGACTTCTAACCTGGGAGGATTATAACTTGAAATATTTTTTTTCGTAAGTAGTCATCCTGTCCTGTAACCATGGAGGTCTTGCTAAAGAACAGATTTGGGTTCAGCTAGATTGACGACCAGAGACTCGGTTATCGCCAGGAAGCTTTATTCTTGTTGTTCGTGGTCGCGTCAACTACCGAATCTATTTTCAAACTCATAAACTAAGTTATCAGAAGCGACTTCTTTGTCGACGTAACGCACTGTGATTGGCTAGAACAAATCGCCTACGTGTTGTGGCGTAACTCAAAAGACGGCAGCTTGTATTAAGGTATTACCGACTTTGAATTAAAACATCGACGAAAGGAACTGAATAACTTTTCCTAAACTACGAGTACTAACGAACAGCCCTAAAACAACCTAAACAGGGCCAGCGACATCTTTTAACACCAATCACAACGGCCACGGACTCGGCAAAGGAAGTGTAACTGGTTACGTGTCACTTTCCAGTAAACAAACTCAATTAAAACAAACGATTCTCAATGTATTGTTTTTGCTAACTTAATTAAATTGGTCTGGGTAAGTTTTCACGCAAGAACTTTTCGTTCCAACAACAATTTACCCTGGAACGATTTTTGTCGCGGAAACTCGATGCAATTTTTGTCGCGCTAAAATTGCAACAAGTTTCAAACATGTTCGAAACCTCTGTGATATCGCGGCGATAAATCGCTCTGAAAATCGCACCTGGTTTACACGTGAGATTTTGAAGCTATAACTTAAGCGCAACAAAAATTGCATCGAGTTGCCGCGACAAAAATCGCCTGTATAAACGGGCCTTTAAGAGCGTCAGCTACGAGTCTTCTCATTGGTCTTCTTGAAAATCAGGCAAGGCAAGAATAAGAGGATCACTTTGCAATTTCACTTACAACTTGAATTGTTCAAAATGCTAACTGTCAACTGAGAAATGGAACGTTCTTCAAGTGATACTGAGTTACCATCTGCAAAACTTACTACCCGGGAAGAAATAGTCTAAAATTTGAAACTGACAGATGTTGCTTGTCACGCCCGTGCAAAATACCCAATAAAAATGAATGACAATCATGATAAGTAATTAATAAAATAAGAACTATCAACTTATTTATTAACCTGTGGTCAATGTTGTAGTGTTGAATAGTATGTCTTCTATATCCATTGCGCTTAAATCAATTTCTCCACACTAAGCACCTGAAAAAAAACATTAATAAAGGCATGTTATCTTGGAGCCTCAAACGATTCAAACAGTGTCATCCCTACGGTGGCTTGTTAGGGCCATCAAAAGTACCTCTTTTCTTTTAATTCGACAGTTAATAACTGTCCATCGACAGTTATTAACTGGCCATCGACACTTACAACTGTCGATCGCCACTTATAACTGGCGATCTACACTTATAACTGTCGATCGACACATAACTGTCGATCGACACTTATAATTGTCGATCGCCACTTATAACTGTCGATCGCCACTTATAACTGTCGATCGACACTTATAACTGTTGATCGACACTTATAACTGTCGAAACGTAGAACTGGGTACCGGGCCTCCGCGGTGCAACGTGCAAAGATGGCGAACACGTGCAATCTGTGTTTTTAATATCATAAACATTTCAATCTGTTAAATTTACATAGAAGCGCAGAATGAGCTGAGAAGTACAATAGCTTGATGATCCAACGCATGCGGTTCAATTTTGCATAGTAGCTCACAAACACTCGCTGTAAACTAGTGAGGCATTTTGGAGAAACTGAATAAAATTTTACTTCGTAAAAGAATGTTAACTGAAAATTAATTAGACGTAGGAAATTCTCCATCTGTGAAGTAGATAGATAGCAGCCTGCGCATCCATCATCTAAAAGTTCACTTATATTGAGTCGGCGTATCTTGCTTTTAAACGGCATTAGGGTTGTGACGTCCCTGATGCTCTTAGGTAGAAGTTACTGCTTTCTACTGATTCCGGGCAAACATGGCCAAGGAAAGGTAGGCAGATAACAAGAAAGGATGATCTCAGTCATAATTTTCTCATCAGGTTATTAAATAGTTCCTTGTTTTGATGTAGAGCGTAACAAAGTTGTGTTGTGTTCGTGTCCCCCATCTTGAATCTTGAAAGCAGAATGACGTTCCACGTGTTTGCTGCGCTGAGCCTGGTATCCAGTTATAAGTGTCGATCGCCAGTTATAAGTGTCGATCACCAGTTAATAACTGCCGATGGACAGTTATTAACTGTCGAAGTAAAAAAAAAAAGAGGTACTTTTGATGGCCCTAACAAGCCACCGTACACATCCCAATCTTCCAAACATTTGTTAAACCTTTTTATTACATAGCTCGTGTTTGTAGCCGATACAACGCGCCCTCTGATCGCCTAATTCTAGGGTATTATTCTCTCGTAATGCCCACAGAAGATTACGGACCTGCAAAGGCAAAGTAAAAAACCATTTCATAAACAACCTTAACCTCGAACGCTCGGTCTTTACGGGAAAATCTCGAACCTAGGCTTTGCCGAATAATGAAATCGTTCAGTAAAATAATGTTTTGATAGCAATAAGCTACCTCTTGACTCAACATAGGCCAAAAGACTTGAGTTTAACAAAACTTCATCTTCTCTTGAGTTTAACTAATAAAGTAAAGTGAAGCACGATCGGCGGACGAGAGAGACAAACACAGAGCGCCGCGCGATCACGATCGAGTATGCGCCACTTCTTTTCACTTTTTGACAGTTTTTATTTTTCATGGCATGCTGTGTCCGAAACTACAAAATGTCATTGACCGAATGTTTGACGTGACTGAAGGCTTCAAAAAGCATGTTCTTATACTACCGGTTTCGCCCAGTGGCGAGTTCCCCTAAAGGCGGCGAAAACCCTCAACTTGTCGCGCAACATTGTTTCGTTGCAAGTTTTCGTTGATGTTTCCCGTTTTTCACCTTGCGTGATCAACTTGACCCGCAACAAAAGCATTTGTTGCGGTTTGAAGAAATGCGGCGCGCTGATTGGTTGATTTGCAGGGCACGAGCAAATTTGTTGCGCAACAAGTTGTGAGTTTGATGAAAAACGAGCAACAAAGCCAAAATTTGTTGCTCAAAGTAGACCCGCGCTCTACTTTTCGCAACAACTTTATTCAACCCGCAACAAATATTTTTGTTGCGCGACAAGTTGATGGTTTTGTATCTCGTATTTCGCCACCTTAACCGATCGAGTTCGCCCCTATGAACTCATCCTAAACTTTCTATTTCGAGTTCGCCAGTCACTTTCAATGGATTAAAGAACGAGAAATAGACATGTTTTGGCAAATGTTGTCTTTTTTCTCGGTAAGAGAAAAATAAATTTTAAGCACTTGATCGCTAGTTGAGTCGATGTGGGGGCGAACTCGTCATGGGGCGAACCGGCAGCTCCCTTCCTATGAGTTCCAGTATGCCCTACAGAGGTCTACAGAATGAAATTGTCAAACCACTGCACTCTTTATTTGTTATAACAATGTTGTTTTTACAACCGAAGCTGAGAATTCTTATTTCTCTGCCGATTTTAGGCTGAAATTATTCAATTCTTGCGAATACTCTTATATTACGGCGTATGACGTTTCTGTTTTCAAAGGTGTTAGGACTAGTGTCTGAATGATATTAGAGTAATTTTGGAGTCAACCTGCAGATATCCGGGCATCGAACATATTACTAGTGGTATCTGGGTTGTTTTTTGGCCAGTTTTGACGTTTAGAAAAGTAAGGATTTTATACGGTTTAATTAAAAACATTTGAGTATGTTATATTTACAAATTTTCAACACATAAAATATATTCTTTTCAAAATCTTAGCGTGGGGTTAAAATTTTACAAATTTCAGCCTCGATATTCTTACAAAACACATTATTATAACAAAAAAGTGTACGATCTTTTTAGTAGTAGAAAATTCGAATCCCAAAGATCTGAAAACTTTTTACAGCCCTACTGCATGACCCTACTGCGAACGGTTTCATCATCTTCACTCTGATGTCCTTACAGTACGTAACTGTGGAATTAGTTCGTTCAGTAAATCTCATATTAGCCTGTCTAGACTGCAGGCCGGTATTCTCGTGCGTGGTTAATAATTCACTGTTAATCAACACATCCAGAAAGCCATTACATGGAGTTATATCGATTGACGTGTTTAGAAGCTAGAAATAGGGAAAAGAAACACAATTAAGACGCCTTTTCAGGAATCTTTCTTGTAAATTTGTTGTTGTGGAGTGTTAGGCCATTTCAAAAAGAAATTGCCTAGTGGTACGTTCATTATTTTCCTTAGAATGTGCTTAATTTACTTGTTAATTCACTTTTTAATTTTTCAGAACAAATTTGAAAAGAATATAATAAACCTGGGGGTACTCGCAGAAAAGTTGGCCACTTCTCAAACCCTTTATCCTAAATCCATTTTTGCTGCCCTATTTATAACCTGAACAAACATTCGATAGCCTGTTTACGACCGTTGCGGCTGGCAAAGTTGCCCTAAACATTTTTAGGGCGTTTGCTGATGGTCCGTATCGCTCATGATGAAAAATTAGTTTGTTCTAAGAGGATACCCAATTTAAGACGAGTGCAAAAAGCATGCCTTATATGGCCAAAATGGCCAAAAATCACCAAAACCGATACACTATTTATGGCCAAAACGGCTGAAAAACCCTGCCCTTTAGGCCCACACCCCGGCCGGCCGCACATACCTAATATATAGTCCATGTAAGGGAGTACATCTTCCCCAGAGGGGGGGGGGGGGGAATAAATCTACAATCTTGGACAAAATAAATGAAACATCTGGACCACCCCTCCCCCCATCTCAATGATGCCAAAATGGCGCGGTGTTTTTGCTCCTTCGCGCCTTTGTCATTGCTTTGGGGGGATGGGGGATAATCGTTCCACTTGTTTTTGTCCAAGATTGTTGTAGCTATCAAAAAATTTTGGTCTTTCACAGTCTCGGCGTCCACGTGAAAAGATAATTTGCACAGCCTGATTGACGACGAGTGCTCAGAGGGTTGTTATATATTTGCAGACTGTGAGATGCGGATTACGCCGAAACATTCCGTCGTTGCTTTGCTCGTTGCCTCTACGCCGGCTCGTAGAAAAGGCAAAACTCGTGGTTCGCTTTCAAAACAGGAAAGAAACAAAACTGAAACCTGTTGCTTACTCGGTGAGATAATAAATACCGCATGTATGAATGGTCTCCACGACGGCATCGATCGCGCTACCGACACGGGAACATTTTAGATATTTCAGCCCAGGAACAATAACCAGTTCAATAAACGACTAAGAAATTGACGGTTCTGTTTAGGTAACGAGGGGAAGTCCGCCCTCACTGAATTCTGCGTTTAACATCGGACTTACCTGTATGAAAGTGATCAGTTCTTGACGAAAGACAGTGAAATTCGTTACCAAGAGTGCATTCATTTAAGCATTTGCCATCTGCCAAGGTTGCTAACTGATTTGACGCTTTATGAAATCTCCTATTTCTTTTCCGCGCAGTAGGTGATGGCTGCACGCCCACGAGAGGCTGTAATCTTCACCAGTCATCTCGCGTGAGACAACTGAATTATTTTTACAGGGCGAAAAATTGCATATTTATGTTTTTCAACTTCTATATATGGGTTTTTTCTATATTTTTTTTCACAGCCAGCTCGATTTATGCAGATATACCTCTTACTAACCGAGTTTGCGGTCCGTACCGTAAGTCAAGGACCGAATTTTTTCCCCTTCGATTTATGGCCCAAGCGCGAAGCGCACGGGCCATAAATCGTAGGGGAAAAACGAGGATCCCAAGCTTACGGTACGGACCGAGAAGACGAGGTTAGTAAGATATTTATTATATCTCTATTGTGTGTGTATTGTGGGTTTGGGAACGATTTCCATGGATGAGGAACGGGGGGAGGAGGGGGTAAATAAATTGGCGGATCGACGGATTTGCGGGTCACCTATTCACCCCCTCTGGATTGCCTCGTTTCGGCGGAGAAGCGGAGCACGTTGTGTAGAGGCAAGGCGGTGAGGAAGCTTTCGTGAGCTCTAATCATCATTCTACTTGCCACTTTACCGCTGTGCTCAAGACAATGTGTGCCATGCCATGTGTTGGCTTTTCGGCCGGGCGTTCCGGCAGCTTCATTAGTTGTAAACTGGTCAAACTAAACCGGAATTTTATCAGTCTCTGGCTTTCGGTTGATCAAACAATCGCAAACACGCTCTCTCTGATGTGAATGATCTACGTGAAGAATGCTAGGGTACATCGGTATCTGAGGGGTGTCCGCCCTGGGGTGCCTTTGGAGACAAGGGACCTTCTGTCACACATGGTGCTTTGAAGTTGGAATGAAAAACAGCAATGTTCTGTAATTTCAATAAAAAAAATCTTAGTCGATTTGTTTTTCTAGCAATTGTTTACAGATGAATTTATCTTACAAAAGTTCAAAACACATTCGCAGTGAATAAAGCCATCTATCATCGCTTTATCAAACAACGTCCATGTGTAAAATATTATTAGTGAGCAAACAAAATATTTTTGTAGATCATTATTTTTCTTTGCTTAATTGTATACGGGCGTCGAAGCTTCGCAACTCGCGAATATGACGCGCGAACTTCAAAGAAAGAACCGTGTCAAATTGATCGAGTTTACAGCGAGTTCTACCGCTGTGCTGTTTCGATATATCTAATGCAGGTCGACGGTCGTTTATTGTTGCTGTTGTTATATAGTATTTCGTTCCCTAAATCAAACAACAACTTTAAACATAACTGTCCTTCATTTTTCTACTTGTTGGGTTTTAACCTCCTTACATGTACCCCTTCGCCATTATCGAGAAAGCGATCTCACACTAAAGAAAGACGGTCCCATTAGTTCGATTTCAGTGTCGATACTCATTGTTCATTTCGTTTTACATTGTTGTGGTGAATCATGAAGGAAAGACCACAGAGGATTTCAGAGATTAGACTAGTGAATCCTGAGAGTATAAGAAAGGTATTCAAAACGAACAAGGTTCTAGAATTGAGCAGTGAAGTGGATCAGGTTTTGATAAGACAGGGAAGCAGAAAGAAGAAATCCGTTAATCAACGTTCAATTGCGGCGCGCTTTTCATGAGATCTCATGAAGAACGTATTGTGAAATAATGATATATATCCAGCTTAGATCTACGTCTCTTCAAAAATGATTGGAAACAATCAAAAGCAACTTACGTTTTCAGCATTTGCTGCGGTTCGCAGTGGTTGATCTGTCGAGGACTCGGTAAAATGTTCTAAGATGCATAACATAAGTATACTGATTTCAGCTGCGTGTTTAGCATATCAAAAAGCTCAATACAAAATGGCATGTCGTTGACAGTTGAGCCCTTAAAACAAACAAAGACAAACAAAAAGTTTGATGTTCTCGACATTTCACGTGTCTTCTGTTGTCGGTTACCAACAGACACTTTTGTAGAGCTTTCCATAAATCACTGTTTGATATAAAATTCACTATCAGGATAACTGCTTGAGTAATCCGAATTTTTCTCATCCAACCTAAATTACAGTGTTTGTGTTGGAGTCTGATGGCAATTAATTTTCTCAAAAGTCGATTTTATGAATATCAAAGTAAAATTACAAGACAAAGAATGGCATTGAGCAAATGAGAGGCAAGTAACAGTGCTACGACCAGCCACGTTTATATTTTATTGTTTGTAGAAGATTTTTTCCACGAAAAGTAGGAAGTGTTCTATGGTCCTCTAAATCTAGCTTAGCTTTCCTGAGTTTTCTCTTAGTTTTCTCTTGGTAAAATCAATTCCGGCTGAGAACAAAAGCCCTAAACGTCCTTAGTTTTCTTAAAAAGGTGAAACGAATATAAAATTTTTTTTCTGTGTTTAAACATGTTGAGTTCCCAAAACATGGAGGTCAAGCCAAACAAGTAATAGAAAAAACAGTTTATCCTAATTATAACTGAATTTAAGTTTCGTCATTAAAAAAAAAAAGGTTTGTCCGCATCTGAAGATGTAACGAAGCCATGCACATGACTTTAGCGGGATAAAATTGTATCAATTTCTGATTATAGGGATTGGTGTGTTATTCATTTTACTTCGCTGTAAGAAATGCTTAAAGAACAAGCGAGAGTGATGAGTGCTTGAATTTATCAAAAAGAAAGAACGGACCTCCACCGACCCAAATGAAACAGTGATGTATAAAAGCTAGGCTGGAGTTGCTCGCGGCAAGAGTTCCGTTATAAAACTGAGGTAATTTGATTACAAAATTTACTTACCTGACTAGAGCAAGTTGAGATTAAAGAGAATATAGTTCACGAACAGTTAAACATATCAGTTATAAAAGCTAATTTGTGGCAATAGGGGTAGCTGTGCGTGAATCAGCAAGACTTAAAAATAGAAACCAATAATCCGATAGTCGGGACATCTTGGCTCTATCGTGGTATAGATAACTACACATTTTCCTTAAACGAATTTTCTTAGCTTCGGATCTCTCTGTTGATAACTTTCCGCCGCGCGTGATGATAAAAGGACGCGTTGTTATTTTTAAAAAAATGTCCCGGAAATTTGAAATTGATTAGTGCCATACATTTTAAATGTAAAATTCTATTATCGCTAATGTTTTGTTCCGATCTAACCTTAACAGGGAAACTGCAATTATCACTAGGACATATTAAAACTTTATGATTCATATAACTCATGCTTATAATTGGCTTGAATCGATCTTGTAAAATTATTGTAGAAACACTGATGAGTCCCAAAACAGTTATCGTTTGAAAGTTAGAGAGAACGAGAAATGTACTGTGAATCCGAGATTAAATTAAGTGTATGTATGTATGTATGCTGTCAGTGGGGCAAGAGAAGTCAGGCGAATGTTTCTACAGCTTTAATTTTCCAATTCCAGCAAACTTGAACTGAATTTTTTCACCCAGCCCCGGGTTTTTTTGACGGCTTAGCCGAGACCTCCCAAATGAAAGAACTTAGCAACATCCCTTCAACGTGACATCCGAAAGATAAGAAATGCATTAACTAGCGCTCATTTGGGTTTAAAATCACGCACGGATATTTTCCTTTCCGTATATTTCCGTTTGACCCGTCCAATGTTCAACGGAGTTGTTCGAGTGCAAAGAAATGACCTGGTTGCAACTTGAAACAGTAGCTGGTTTGATATTTGCAAAATTGTATTCAGGTGTCGGATGATATGAAAAGCGATGGTTTGGGTTGTCCATGAAAATGAAATTCAAGCAAGTTACCTGTCTGTCCGTTTATCAGAATTGTAGCACCGCTGCACCTCACAGGCAGCCCAAGCTCTCTTTATGAACCACACAATATGGCATCGAATTATAAGGGTTTGTATGGGATTTTCTACAAGATATCCATGGAGGTAAGGTTTAAGGTAAAAATATTCAATAAAAATGGCTTACCTTATTCCATACGTGTGTTGTTTGCTCCTGGTGTCGTTATTTTACCGATTTAACTTGTTTTCAGTGACTTTTTTAAATCCGTTTTCTCTTCAAAAAGTCGCTGAAATCAAGTCAGATTGGTAAAATAACGACACCAGGAGCAAACAACACACGTATGGAATAAGGTAAGCCATTTTAATTGAATATTTTTACCTTTAACTACCTCCATGGATATCTTGTAGAAAATCCCATACAAACCCTTATAATTCGATGCCATATTGTGTGGTTCATAAAGAGAGCCTGGGCTGCCTGTGTGCACATCGCTTTCAGTTGGCTTTTATTTCCTGTTGGTCAAGTGTGTTTACAAGTGTGGTGTTGACCATACGTAGAAGCACATTTCGGCTTCTTTGACATATGCACTTAGTTAAGTCCAAGTCAATACATTTTACCCCTTCACACTCAAAGTACATTTCCCTTCACATCTTCTGCACAACTTGCACTCTTTGCAAAAAAGTTATACATCGGCGAAACAGGGAGACGACCAGGCGACGCGATTCCGAGAACACTTTTGTGAATTAGAGAAAAACGACAAAAACGCGTCTAAACCGGTCGCGAGACACTTGAATCTCCTCAATCCTTCTAAGCAACATATTGCAGTTTGCTGCCTTTCCCTACATCAAGAAAGTACGGAAAGCCGCAAAACTCCACAACAAAAATTTACTTTTCAAATCGGCACTGGCTTAATCCTCACGGTATCAACGAATGTTCTTCATTCAACTAATTTCATCATTCTGTTGTTTGTCACGTTACCATGTACCAACAAACAGCGTAGCTCCATCTTTCTGTATATAAACCACACACAACCCACAATTCCTCGATTCGCTCCGACGAAGGGGTAACGCTCTAAACGTCAGATTTCGAATCCTTTATGGCGGCCAATTCACATTATCAACCCAGGTGATAAAACAAGATTATCTTGTAATACTCCCCACCGACGCAGAAACTTTACCGTCTTTATTCCCTTCACACACCCTACATCTATGTGTTGATGTAAAAGCTGATTTTAGACTATTCGGCACCTACAAACCGAGCCTGAAGATTACGTTTGGCGGAGCACAAATCAGGAGCAGAATCACTTAAATAGTTTGAGTTAGATACAGAAAAGGAAGTCTAGTGATTACTTGGAAAGTTTGATACTGGAAATAAATGCTAAAATTACAGTGTACACATTTTATTTTAAATATAATTTATATAATGAATTTTATTTTCTATTTGAACATCTGACTAACACAAACGGAAGCCTAAAACTTGCCGGCCTTGACTCGTCAGTAGTGGCCTTTCTACATTTGCAACTGTCTTGTTCGCCTGGGTTCTTTTCTCATTGATATTATTGGTCATATTTTCTCAACGAGTTCAGCCTGTGTTACCCTGGATGCCAGAGGTTTTTTTCTCGTTAGGGGCGACAGAATTGAGCGACGAATCCGCGATGGCGAGTAGAGAAGCGGCGAGGAGAAAAAAACGTCTGGTACCATGCCAACGGATAACAACCTCACTTCCATGCGGACGCCAATTTCTTTTGATTGACATCCGCAGTCAGAGCTTATTTTAGAAACACAGCAAACCAATTTTATATTTTTTTTTCAAAGTGCACTGCCTGTTGCGGCGACACTTGAAAATATTAGACTCTTGTCTAGCCGTGACTTACCCGCATGCACCCGCGCGAATATTTGTTAGGAAACTGACAAGTTTGTTAGTCATATGTTATTGTGCACGGCAGGCATCGGTTTAAAACTGGTGTACGTGACTCATACACGCTCCCTTTGACAACCATCAAGCAAAAGAGCTCTTGATTCTACTAAAGACGTCCTAGTGCGCAAGCGCAGGGCGGTGTATTGTTTTCCAAGTCGACAAACACCACATCGGTGTATATTTAATACTCTCTTTAGGTTTCCCGACAAATGATGAGATTGCCATAAAAAAAGTGATTTTGGGTAGGACATATAATGAGTATAACCTCTGATGCATTAAAATTAATACTATTTCGCTTAGAATTTACTGATACAGCTATCAACCAGTCGATATTCATTCTAAAGGGAAGTACCTAGGGTGCGTTTCTTTAAGAAAATCCAAGATCCGAAAGAATCCGAAAACGGATTTTGTGTTTCTTTACCAGACAGATCAATCCAAGATCTCTCGGATCATGGTGCGTCAAAGAAACCGAAAAATCCACTCGAGTGGATTCTTCGGTTTCAGTTCTTTGACGCACCATGGTCCGAGAGATCTTGGATTGATCTGTCTAGTAAAGAAACGCAAACTCCGTTTCTAGTTTCTTTCGGATTTAAGAATCCAATCTTGGATTTTATTAAAGAAAGGCACCCTAAGTGTTTTGACTCAGAATTTTAAGATAGACATAGTGTTATTCTATGGTGTCGGTTCTTCTTTCTGAATAGCCACCGAAAAAGGCAGGCACTAATTTAACACTTGTCAAAACTATATCTAAGTAACGTTGACAGTATATTAATATCACAGTTTGTCTTCTGTGAGTTGCAGATAGGCAGCTTTGACAGTTTGTATTCAATCACTGTTTGCGTTCTTTTTAGCTTCGTTAAATACAATTAACTAAACCGTGTGGTCTGTGTTAAGTGTTAGAGTGTCGGTGTATTTTGCTGAGGATTTGAGCCCGAAATTACGTTCCTAACATGTCTCATTTAGTTTTGAAAACAAGTGCAACGCGTAGATCACTTGTCTTCGACAACCATTCTTGATTCATAATGTACGTGCTCATTGTGTTTGTTTTCATTTTCCTAACGAGAGAACACAAACCTTAACATTCCTAGCCATGGCAACTTCAGTTAAGTCTTGGGAATGTTTAACACTTTTTTTCTTCAGTTTACCTGGCTTCCCGCCCTACATACAACGATAGTTCTTAGACCGCAAAGGATAAAACACATGAATTCAGTAGCAGCCAGATGTGGAGGGTTGGATAAGTGTTATATTTAAAGTAAGCCTCGTTCGTTGGTTTATTGTTTTGATGCCTTTTTGTCAGATTTGTTATAATGGAGTATTTTCATCGTGTGACGGTTTCGATTTGATATTTTGGCAGTACTTTTATCAGTTTAGCACTTGCTGACAAATTCCATTGAAATCTCGGGGGAGATCGCAAGGTTTAGACGGACAAGGGTAATGGAACAGATTCTATCGAGTGAACCATTCAAAAATAAAATCAAAATGATAAGAAGGATATTTGATTGAATTGCTCGAGATTTTGAGGCAAGCAGGATGCAACTTTCGGCCTCTGTGCCCCTGCAGCGAATACCGAGTTTAACTCACATTAAATATTGATATTTAATTGTCATTGTCAACATCTATCATTCGCTCCATGACAAAAACATTTGAATTCATTGTTGGTTATTTTCTCTCTCTTTTATTTTTCATAATTTAAGAAAAGGCCTGTTGGCAGTTCAAACTATACTGATATCTATGCCATTGTCCATCCCGTATTTACCCTGCAGTCAGTCGATATCTGTAGATTTCAAAAGCACAATATCTCGAAAATCCCCAATTTCCAGTTTTTTTGTTTGCAAAAAGAACATCTTCTTAATACCATCTTTTGTGTTGATTCACCTGCTGTAAAATTCACTGCGCATAATTTATTCCATGGCAGATTTTCAAGAGAGTAAGTAATGGACTGACAAGCGCCGTTTTCAAATGGCGGGAGGTTAGTTTGGCAACGACATTGACAACAGCAATAAACGTTTTACTCGGTTTTAGCAGAAAAAAATCACTCGGGGGGGCAAATAAAATCACTTACTACTTGCTACGTTTGACTCAGAGCTTGTAATTAGTTTGGTAATGGCAGGCAGTAAACAAGAAATTGCCATGTAAATAAAACGCAAATTCATGGAGGGAAATTAATGTCTTATAAACATTTTAGATAAGAATACTTCTTACTTGGAAAACTATGTCTACACTGGAATTTAACATGATGTGCATCACTAAAAGCGTTTAATTTCAGTGGCTTGCTCAAGCATATTATTTGGAATTGAAATGCAATTAAGCTTCTCAGGGTCGAATGTAAACTGCGAGAAAGACGATCATATCGCCGGTGTGATGAGACCTTCACTAAATTCAGCTCAATTTTTACCGCGATTGAAGCACTGTGACATTTGAACACCTGGGAGTAACAAGGCCATAAAACAGACTGTACAAAAATTTTAACTTGGCCTAAATATAACGTATTATGCGAACATTGCTTTAACCTTCCAAAACATCCCCCAGGCAGTGAGGGTGTAAATCCTTTGGTCAGTAGAAACAGATCTACACTAAGGTACTAAGTGTTCAGTCGAAGTGAACCGCAATGAAGGCCGATAAATATGTTGCTTGATTTTCATTCAAAAGTGGTATATCAGGCAATATCTTACGCGTGAATAGTTACTGGTCTACGCTGCTAGAAAGTCGTGTTCTAAAAATGCCGGAAAAACCGACTTACAAGACGTACATTATTGACCATTGATAATCGAAACTGCTGTCGACTCGTGCCTTCCAAGACGTCATTATGAAGCCTAACTGGAGGAAATAAATACTGGCCATTTGAAATTCATTCAAAATATCTCCACAATGTGAAGCTGATCGATTTCACAAACATGTTCAACATGACCGATAAAATCTTTGCGCTACATTCGCCAAGTCAACTTCATTCATTAACACAACAGGGTTAGGTCCTTACCTGGTGGCAGTTCGCCCGGGGAACACTAATTTCTTTTACAACTATACTCGTTTGCTGTATACGCCGGACTTGTTGGCACAATTTAAATGCATTTATCGTCCATCCGCCTCGCCTTTCCATAGTAAATAAGTGAATTAATTGTACTCGTAGTTTAGTATGCAAACGTCACTGCTTATACAATTGGAGCATTGTTTGTTCATACACGGCAGATGATCTCACTAGTTTGGCTCGGAAAATATTATTTGAACTTTTGATGAGATGCGGCGGTGAAATTGAATTATTCACAGCTGTTTAGCGTGCTTTATCGTATAATTTAAAGGGTTCTCTCAAGGTTGCACTGTCCACTCGTCCTTTGTAATCCTTTCAGGTGACGCCTCTTTTAATGTTTTCTTCTTCAATTCCTTTCAGCGTAAGACTGGTTTCGCCCGCATGGCCTAAGAAAGACTGCATTTCCCATAGCGAGGAAATATAGTTTGCGTTGTTTTCGTAAATTTATGCGCCAACGACTTCTTTTTGTTTGTTTTTCTCATAACAAGCTGTACATCACGATTTTTATTTTTTTCCAAAACGTACCGCACGACCTTTTTGATGCATTAAAGAACATTTAAGATAAAAGAATTATGATATATATATAGTGAATATTATGTCATCCTGTGTTAAAGACAATTTTCGCTTTAGTGATGACCGCCGCCACGAGAGAACACGCGGCAATTTTCTTCTATAATCGTCGTAGGGGAGGACCATTTTTCAAACTACTGCAGCGAAAGGAGAAAGAAGAGGGTTAATTACAAGAAAACTGGGCAAGCATGAAATAACTACAATAGTATGACGTTAAAATGAATGTCGCAAAATTAAAACAGGCCTGCGTAATTGTAAAGCTGAATGCTTGAAGATTACATTATTCACCGAGGAAATGAAACGATTTAAAATAGATCCTTAATTTTGCACGTAAATTTAAAATCGGTTTTCTACAAAGTGTTTAAATGAAATGGAAAAATGAACAACTCGAAAGCTCCGAAAAATACAGCTAATCCATGATTTGTGGTCATGTTTGCTCGTGGCCAAGTAGTTTGCCTGAAAATGTACAAGATTTAATTTAGAGTTCCTCTATCGATTTTGAAGAAATTCTGACAAGAGATTTGTTATGATAAAACCACCGATCACAAATATCGATTAAGAACTCTCACGGAATGAGAGATTTTTTCATAAAAGGTTACCACGTTCAAGTTAAGCACATTAATCATCATACGCATTTTGTTTTTCAACAAACTGACAAGGCAATATTTAATGATTTTTCTAATTAACCAAGAAAATACTACAGTAAAATCTACAGCAGTGATATAATGCTTTTAAGCCCCCTAGGAAAATACGGCAGTCGGGATAGGAAGCAAGTTATCGGACCTCATTGTCTTCGTTCGGGCTTGTTTCGTGCAAGATTGGAGGTAAATTAATGTTTTGAGGAGATGAAATCCACCCTGGAACGCTATTAGACTCGCTTAAATCAGCCTTGATGGAAACGCAAAGACGACAGCCAACGAGATGAAAGCTTTCAAGGCTTTTAGTAATAAACGTGGATAATTAAGAAAGAAAATTGCTTTTAATAACGTTAACATATTCACCGCTAACAGTACAAAAATTTCAAAAAGTATAAAATTAACATGAGTGTATAAACCTAAAAGCTTTCCCGATCCAGTCATTAAAAACGTCGCTAGATACATACTTTTAAAAATGTCACCATAAAGAGAGATTATTCATTAGAAGGTAAAACTACACATAACAACAACAGGATAACGTTACACATAGAATCATTTCAGTAGTTTACATATGCAGGCACAATATAAGCTTGAAAACGCAAACAACGCCATAGGAAAGGAAACGTATTCCCTGTTCCAGGGGCGGTTCCAAAGTAGCGGGCGTACTTTTTAAGCAAAGAGAATCCGGGAACTCATCTTTTTCCCAGAGTCTTACCCTTGTGAGAAAAACTCAGTCAGCCACTGTCGTCTTCTTAAAACAAAACTTCTCAATATTGATTGTCATATAAATGATATATTCCTTTTTATTTTCAAATTATCAAATTGATTGGTTAACCACCGTAGAATTTGGAAAGCTTTTCAGCATAAAATTCATTTCGGTAACCGTAGCAATATCAAAATTTTCGTTTGTGATTGGTTCTCCAAGCGATTATTTTTGTTACGTCATTAGACCGTGATCATCTCATTGTCCACTCAGTAACAGGTGTCCCATTCAATTAAACTTTGTCAAACTGGACACTTACGCCATTCTTGATTAATTACATACACTAATGGCTTTCGTTTGTGGTGTTTTTCAGTTTATAAAACTGAAGACATATACGGCCAAAAAAATACATGGCCAAAAAAAGTTCATCAAAGACTTCATAAACTGGAATTTAGTTATAGATACGATTAGGAGTCACTAGATTTAGTGGAGCACCGTTCAGGGAGTAAACATGGTGGTAATTTAGAATCAATCTCTCCACATGCCTGTGAACACACGCACAGCGTTGTTAGCGTATGGAACGATAAGAGCCCGCTGTATTAAAACAGACTCTCTCGCTTCGAAATTTTGAAGCTTCTCGCTCTTTCACTCCGACTCTGAATGGACTCCACTCAGCCCAATTACTATCACCTACCAACGTTCAAAATTCGCTAATAAACTTACCAGCTTACCTTTATTAACTTCGAACTGATTATCAAGGACTAAGTGTTTTACTTGGCCGCCGAGGAAGCAGGAGTTTTTACAGCCTCTGCCAGGTACAGCGCGAAAAACGGCGAGAGAAAAAGGAGGGAAGGCTTACTGTGAGACTATTTTTTTCGCTCACCGTTTTTCATGGTGGACTTCAACCAAACGAACGCCAGGAAAAGGCTGCAGCTTCTTTACAAACTAATCATAAAAAATACAATTTCCTCGACTGTGATTGGTTTAAAAAACTCCTATTTTCACTAATTCTATCATTAATTCACCTGCCAAATTGTTATCAGACAGTTTGTTATCGGATAGTCTGTTATTGGACAAATTGTTAACGGACAGTTAAATAGGCATCAACCAATCGCAACCTTGGTTTCGATCACCAACAATTTACGCCTTCCTTGTTATTCTTGTAATGCAAATGCTCCCTGTTTTCATAACTTGACTAGTCTTCTTTTCTCGGAAATTGTAATTTTTACTGATGATTAATTGGTGACAAAACTTCGTGTCGTCCAATTCGGTCTGTAATCATACTCGTGACAAACAAATCATATTATTACAGACCGAATTTGATGACACGAAGTCCTTTTACCATTACCAATCGTCCAAGATGACTATTTTTTCAACAATAATGGTAAGAATTTCTAAGTATATTACGATGATGTCGCCTAGTTGATAGTTTTCTCTGTTCCGCTCTTCGCCTGTTTAGAGGACATTATATTGATGTGCTTAGGAGAAATTCCATGTTTATCACTTATAGGATTAATTAAATTATAGAAACACGAGTGGAAGTTTAGGAAAACGAGAAATGCTGTAAGAACACGAGCCGCAGGCGAGTGTTGCCACAGTTTTTTCGAGTCCTCCTAAACTTTCACGAGTGTTCTATTTAACAATTAGATTATGAGCTCGAGATTCTATCACGCTCAGAAATCGAGAGCGAATAATCTAATTGTTTTAGTATAAATCTACTAGTCGTTCAAAACTTTCATCTAAACCCTCTCAGGCTCTTAACAGACAATTCGAAAACACAAAGAAGCGGCCCACAGCGCACGTGTTACGCTCCTCACTATCTATCACCGAATAGAACGTGAGTAGCGTAGCCAATCAGAGGACGTCATTCTTGATAGAACGCTAGTAGATTTATACTAATTAACAATTAGATTATGAGTTCGAGATTTATATCACGCATAGAAATCGAGAGTGAATAATCTAATTGTTTAGTATAAATCTACTAGTCGTTCAAAACTTTATCTGAATCCTGTTTACAGACACTTCGAAAACACAAAGCGGCCCCCAGCGTTCGCTGCTACGCTGCTAACTATCACAGAATAGAACGTGAGTAGCGTAGCCAATCAGAGAACGTCATTCGTGATAGAACGCTAGTAGATTTATACTAAAACTCGATAGAATCACGGAGTACATGACTTCATTTCTTTTCAAAACACCGCGACGAGAAAAAGGCAAACATGTTGTTAACTTTGATTATCAAAATGTAAATTCTCTTTGCTCGCGCAATCATTAAGTCAACAGCTCGTGCTAGTTCTGTGTCTCCATCGAGTTATAGAAACACGATTTTTAACCAATCAGCGCGCGTGTTTTCTTGGGACTGTTTTATAACATTACCATACTAATTGATATAGAAATTGTTTTTCGGACTATATATACCGTTATATGATAATTAATCACAAGGACGTTTGTGGCGTGTGACAAAGGAAAGACAGTAGGCTTCGACGTCCTCTTGTACCTTCCCTACCCTCCTTGGTAGTATTGCTAAATCGAAGCACTGCCTGGATGACGTCAGATATTTTCCAGCCACGCGAGTGTAAACAAACCAGTGTCTCGAGGAGCTTTGAAAGAAAACCAGACAAGTGTTACACAAAACAAGGAGATAACAAAAGGGAATAACGATTAAAGATCAGTCAAAGAACAGAGTCTTAGCTCTCGAACCGTAAAATGAGCCAACTTTAATTTTGAAACAAAGACTACGAGTTGGCAAGACAAGATTATATAATCAGCTCAGCTGGGCGGCCGCAGCTCGAGCAAACATTTTGAAACCGTTGGGCAGCGCGGATGACAAGAGCGGGAAGACATAAAACCCATTGAATGTGCCGGGGAAAATGAAACCCACTGCTATCCCGGGTAAAAAAATAAACTCAGGAGAACAAAAGGCAAGAGAAAGACCTAAACTGCCCAATTAAACTAAATTCCAGGAAAAATGTAAAAAAAAAACTTACAACTTACCCGTGACATTCTCCGGTCACCGAAAGTATGATAAACTACCACAGGACACCCAGCAACAGATGCAGCCACCCATTGAATAACAGCCTTGAGTTCCGGGTCTCCTCTGAACACCCCACATCCCCAGTTCCCTGTTGCAACGGCGCGTACCCGGGATTCCCCGATGGGGGCCTCTAAAGATGCCTCTGCAATTTTAACAGCTCCGCATACTGTTAAAGCACTCAAACGTTCCGCGAATTCATTCAACGTTTGCTCCTCATTAACCTCTTCATCTGAGAAGGGAGGCGACCCTTCCGTCGAGCCAGTTTGAAGTTGTTTTTCATCCCGTCGGTATCGCTCACCTTCTTTCGTCGCTTCCTCTGATCTCTCCTTCATCATCTCCGAAGCTTGCGTCACTCCACGCCGCATAATTTCTTGGGAAAGTCTCTCCGCTGTATGAAGGACAGTTTGCGAAATTTCCGAAGAGTAAACGCCTAAGGCGCTATTAGAAGAGAGCTTGTTCATCTCACTGAAGTCGCTCTGTTCGTCCTCTGAAGATTCTGACGGCGATCTTACGTCACTCTTGTCCAATGCACTGATTTCTGGTACGTTGTGATCATTTTCTCCGTTCTCTTCCACTCGCTCTTCTTCACCATCCACAGCGGATGAAGAGAATTCATGTACTGTTTCTTCCACACAATATTCTGCAGCCTCAGCGAGGGCGGATGAGATTGTTTTCACAAGAAGACTATCTACATGGCCATTGAGAATATTAGAGAAGTCTTTGATGTCCGCGATCTTAACTGAGCTACTATAGGCAGTTGCATTCCCCATGTAAGAATCTAATTGTTTGTTTTCATTGAAGAATTCCACTGCATTCATTTCCTGTTCGTTTCTTTCATCTTTTGGGTAAATCGAAGATATGATCGCTGATTCAATAATTAAACTTGATAGTTTCGTCGCTAACGACTCCAACAGCTTTACGTTCGGGATGTAAAATTTTTCATCACCTTCCTTTCTTTTCACTACATGATCAATTTGATCAAATTCTTCCAACAGGTTTTGGTTAGGATTAGTAGTCTCTTTACAGCTGTCTGTGCTATCTTTTCCTGTGGCAAACCTTTCAAGTTTCGCTGAGCTGACTAATGATGATAAGTCCTCTACAAATTCAGACATGTTAAAACCATTTGAATAACTTTGTCTTGGTGGTGTCTCGGGTTTGGAAACTTTCCGAGTCAAAAAGGAAGTTATACTATCTCCGTTCTTTACAGGAGACCCCAATTTCTTGGGGCTCTTCTGAAACACTTCTTTGGTACTCGTGGCCATTTGTCCTGGCGAGGCAGCCGTGGTTGCTATGTCAGTGGCGAGCGATGATGTCAGCTCAATACACGACATTAGAGAATTGGAGAGCGAATCAGCAAAGCTTTTCGCAGAAAGAGACAAGGCTGCACCCTTAGCCGGGCTTGTGTCTAAACAAAGAGTCTTACGAAGTCGATCCGAGTCAAACGATGTCTGTTCTAGGTCGTAAATAGCCGGTGAGGAAGGAGGCGTCCTGGGAACTAGTGGAGTGCTCGAACCGCTGATGTTCCGTGACAAGCACCTCGGGACTGGTGACGGATGGAGAAAGCTTTCCGAATATACCCGAGTTTTCTCGGGCGAACCTCCGAACACTTCGATCAACGACTTTTTCATCACTTTTGTGACAATATCGCCGTCTACAACGTCTTGAAATACACAATCTTTGTTGGATTTTACTTCATTTAAGGCTTGAGAAAGAACAAGATTAACAAGTTCTTCGCTGAATTCCTGAATTTCCGGAGCTTCTTGTGTCAATGATTGCTCCATACTACACCCCGCTTCCTCCAATGCTGCAACGAGATCCTCCGAAGAGACGGCGACATCCTCCGACGATACCACGATATCTCCCGATGGGTCCACGCTCCCAGCAGAGGACTCGTAACTTTCTTCATCTACAAAGAAAAACAGAATCTAGTTTATAGTTTCGTACAAGATGCTTGATTTAGTCCAAAACTACAAAGAATCTACTACTACTTCCCACGTGTGCGTAAGGCTATGTTCGCCATTTGTCGCAGAGGACTTATACGGTTATAGAAATCATGCGCGAAAAAGAAATCTGCCTTTTGATTGGTGGACCTTTGTCCAAGGCTTACAATGTGAGCAACGCCTATACTTTCTACTTGCTTACACGCTAGCTATAACATTGAAAGTCAGAAGACTTATCGATTAAACGGTAGACTGTAAAATATGCCGTATCGTTTTTTAGGGTCAGTTTGCGCGTGGCTCGGTTGGCCAAATGCGGTGACGAGCACGAAATGTTTTGAGGTACAGGAGCTCGCACGTCAGTTTTTTTTCCTCTCACTACTTCGTCCATCAGTCTTGTGCTTTCCCGGGAGTATTCATTATTTATGGACTCTTTCAGTTCGACCAAAAATTCCGAAGATTTCAAAACGGGAGCAAATGGTACGAAACTTTCCACGGATCGATTCCAGAAAATCCTGAACCATTCAACCGAAAATTGCGAAAATTTGAGGAAACTCAAATGGAACGGTTAGGGTAATTCCCAGTGGGAAATTTCCGAACATTTTAGTATACCCGCAAGGTAATCCTCTTATCCGGAAATTGGGGGAAAAGCTGTTCCATTCTGTTCGAACAACCAAGATGCAACTAGACATTCCATCTTGAGCAATCCTATGTTTTGCGTTCACGCACAAAGTTTTTGTTGAATACCGTACAACGTGTCTACAGGTTTATGACTTACAAACCTGACTGGCTTTGTATGAGTTGGGACCCAGCTTCCGGGTTGTAGAATCCGACCAAAGCCTTGTTGAGTTCTCTTCTCAGAGCCACTTCCTCGTACTGAGCTTCCCTTGAAGCGTTCTTGAACTGTGTTGCGTCAATTGCCACTACCGTTGTGAGAAAATCACCATCTTTATCGCGCTGCACAAGGAATGACGAAAAAGACCACTGTCAGTCTTAAGTTCGATATATCAATTCTCCTTACAGATTTCCATACATTTCTTATCCCAGTTGAGAGAATTTAGCAGTACAAAGGAAACAACAAAGTTCTCATGAGCAATACAATGGCTGTGCATGTGCGTTACAATTCTTGGTACAATTCTTTGCCGTCCTCTGCAAAACAACGTGAAATGACCAAGTTCGGCGTTATCTGGAATATTACAATTTGAATCCTACATTGTGTCCCAGATTCAGTTTCGAGATGTATATGTATCACAGATTGGTTTAAGAAATAAACGTCGTTCTGTTGTAAAGAGAAATGCAATATTCATCACTAACCTGTGATTCATCTCTAAAGTCGCCAGTAAACTCAAACGTTTTCCCATAACCAGAATAAGACGAAAATCTTTCAACTCCCTGGAGAAAATCAACGTGTGACAAAAGTTGATTGAAGTGATAAAACCAGTGCGTTAGCGTGCTAATCAACTGCGCATACTCAACTCATCCCAGACCCTGATCCAAAGCAGTATTCAATTATTTGATTCAAGAGAAGAAAATGTTGAATAACTTGCCGGAGCATAATTCTTTGTTCAATTGAGGTCTTACACTACTGTAAAACGAATTTAAAAAATCGAAAGCTTTCGCCGATCTGCGGCATTATCAGGGATAAGAAAAATATCCCGTGCAAGGCTGTGAAGTTAAA
>CM042755.1:26812417-26837565 GCA_022496165.2 Catalaphyllia jardinei
GATTGCCCTGGTGCTTACAACTTGCATGATGATGTCAGAGTAATTGGGCGTGACCACAAGGAGCATGATGCAAACCTTGACAAAGTAATGCGCAAGTTTGAAGAGCATGGACTGACCCTTAACTATGAAAAGTGTGTCATTGGAGCCAAGAGCATGGAGTACATGGGAGAAGTTCTCACAGGAGAGGGGCTGCAGGTTTCCAAGAAGAGAGTGGAAGCGATTGTTGATGCACCAAGACCCCAAAATCAATTCGAAGTGAGGAGCTTCTTAGGATCTGCCCAATTCTGTGCCAAATTCATCCCTGGGTTTTCGACAATATCAAGCCCCTTGTGGGACCTAACATGTACTGGCAAGTCCTGGAAGTGGGGTACCAAGGAAGAAGAAGCTTTTGAACAAATTAAGAAGTTGCTAACCAACGCCCCAGTCATGGCCTACTTCGCCAAAGATGCTAAGACCCGCCTTGTAACGGATGCATCACCTGTTGGTCTTGGAGCAGTTCTAGAACAACAACAAGAGGATGGTTCATACAGACCAGTGTACTATGCCAGCCGCAAGCTTAGTAACGTGGAGAAGAGATACTCCCAATTTGAAAGGGAGGCACTAGCCGTCCGGTGGGCCTGTCAAAAATTCTACCTTTACCTGTACGGAATCGAGTTTGAACTCCGCACAGACCACAAACCGTTGGTAACTGTCCTGGGCGCCAAGAGCACACCCCCATCGGCACGCATTGAAAGATGGTTGTTGTACCTCCAGCAATTTCGTTATGTAGTGACACACATTTCAGGAAAAGAGAACTCTGCGGATGCTCTAAGCCGGCTCCCAGTAGGTCCAGCTCAGGAGCACGATGCCTGTGAGAGTACAGAATATGCCTGCAGCATAGCTAGTGAAGCCGTCCCAGCAGCACACACTGCCCAACAAGTTGAGCAAGCATCTGGAAAAGACCCCACATTACAATTGGTGCGTCAGGCTGTTACCTCGGGAAACTGGAATCGCTTATCAGGCACAATGTACAAAGCTTTGTCAGAAGAACTGTGGGTTCTTGGCCAGCTTGTCCTCAGAGGTAATCGTATTGTCATGCCAGAAAGCCTCTGGAAGAATACTATTGCACTCGCACATGAGGGTCACCAGGGTATGACGCGCACAAAGGCCCGCCTCAGAGAAAAGGTGTGGTGGCCTAACATGGACAAGCAGGTTGAAAAGTTTGTAAAAGCCTGTCATCCTTGCCAGCTAGTCGGCCCTAGAAGTAGGACCGAACCTATCAGGTCAACAACACTACCTGAAGTTCCATGGGGTGACATCGCCGTTGACCTACTGGAGATTCCCGGCGGAAACCACCTGCTTGTAGTAGTAGACAACTACTCGCGCTGGCCTGAAGTTATCTTGTTAAAGAAGACAGATGCATCACACGTCACAAGAGCCATGGAGGGTATCTTTCAAACACATGGCATACCTGAAAGTGTCCGCAGTGATAATGGCCCGCCATTCGCCTCTGCAGAGTTTGCAGGCTTTTTAGATTACCTAGGGATAGTTCACCTAAAAGGAATCCCCTACTGGCCGCAGAGTAATGGTGAAGTTGAGCGCTGTAACAAGACTTTACTGAAGATAATAAGAATCGCCAGTTTAGAAGGTAAAGACTGGAAAAAGGCATTACAAAATTTCCTCTTCCAGTACAGAACCACACCTCACACGGTGACTGGATTGTCCCCAGGCGAGCTCCTGATGGGTCGACGCCTCAATGATAAACTTCCAAAAGTAACCATTCCAAGTGAGAGAATCACCGAGGCGCACTGGCAGCAGCTTCTTCGGGAAAGAGACGCACGGGGGAAACTTCGACAGAAAGAGTATGCAGACAGCAAGCGGTCAGCACAATACAGTGATATTGCTGAAGGAGATTGCATCCTGCTCAACAAGAGCCGTGACAACAAACTGTCTCCCAACTTTGAACCAGTACCATACAAAGTGGTCGAAAAGAAGGGCAATGCTGTCCTTATAGAAGATCAGGAGGGAAACACGAAGCTGCGCAATGCGAGCCACATGAAAAAGTTTCTTCAACCAGACCCTTGCACTGAAGCCACTGAAGTCGATGGAGGAGATGAAGCAGAGGACATGCCCACTGGAAGGCAGTCGGAAGCGACTTCTTTGATCCCGCCAACCGATAATGATAAGCACCCTACCCTACCTCCTGAATCAAGTGCAAGTCCCCTTCCTTCAAGGCCCACTCGTGTTAGACGCCCTCCAGCATGGATGAGTGACTTTGTATCTTTTTGTGCTTGATCCTTTTTTTTTACATGCAGATGCTGATCTATGTACATGACTCTGTCAATTTAGTTGTTTGTTGTTTAAAGACATTGGACATTGGTTATTTGCACATTAGCTGTCTGCATGACAGGGAGTTTTGTATTAAGTGAAGGGGGGATGTAGTGTCGTGGTAGTGACGTTTATGTCACGTGACCTTTGCAACCATGTGCTGTGTAGAGTCCGCCATCTTGTTAATAGAATTGTTGTGTTCCTGGAGTCTCGTGTGTTTTCTTCTCTTGCGAAGCTGCTACAGCACCGTTCAGCTAGCAATTTCTGAAATGAAGATTTCGTTCCCTAAAATTTTTGGGCACTTCTATTTTCAGCTAAGAAATCCAAACAGATCAAATTTTTCTAGCTGATCAAAACAACTCTTTAAACAGTCTTTTAAACATTGCAAGAAGCCTAGAAATATCCCTGATTTGCTCGTTTGGTGCCCCTGAAAACTTTCATCATTTATCATTTCTCAGTTACATGGGGAAGTTTGAGATGACGTATGTTGGCCTCATTTTTAGTGCACTAACCAGATCACAGACAGTTCAGTGTTCTTGGACAAGACACCTCACTCTAACAGTCCTCCAATTCATCTGCCCAGGTGTATAAATGGGAACGGGGTACCCCTGCAGTGGACTAGCATCCCATCCAGGGGGGGAGTAGAAATACTCCTAGTTGGCTAATGCTACAGAAACCATGATAAGCTCTGGCCTGGGAGGCCACTTGGCTCGTATGCAGACTTTACGTACCTTCCTTTGCCTAATCTACTATGTGGGGTCTATGACTCAGAGATACTTTGTCCTCCCTGGAAAACTATACAAGGTAAGGGTATAAATGTTTTTACTCTTGAGATGCCCCACTCCCTTTTAAACCTTCCATTAGGGGACAGGGGGGAGGGGTGGGTATGGACATTTCCTGGAGCTGCATATTAAACAAGTGCAAGAAAATGCCTTGTGTTTAACATTCACTAAATCCAGTGGCGGATCTAGGGGAGGGGCCCGGGGGGGCCCGGGTCCCCCCTTTTTTTGGCTAAAAAAAGAAGAAAGAAGAAAAAAAGGCCAGCAGGGGAATTAAATCAAGACCGGGCCCACCCCTTAGCTCAAGGTCTGGATCCGCCACTGAAATCAAATCGAAAATGTTAATATATTTCTTAAATTCTCACCCCAAAATACTAGCATTTAACCCCTCTTAAAGTGCAAAATATTCGAATACCTTCACACAACAAATATTGTGTGTGACGGTATGGGATTTCAATTCTCTGACATTATTGAATTACCAAAGTTCAAATGTGCACTAAAAGCTTGCCGAAACTTTCCGAGATTGCAAATCTCTACAAATGCAAAACGCCAGATCTTGCAACTTCCTGATACTAATTGATGTTAATAAATTTCGGAAGAAGTCCGAACACATACATGCATGTAAACAAGAGTAATTAGGATACATGTGCTATTAATTTGCCACACATTGATCGATCACGCCACGATTCTTCGCGCCAAATTCGCGCCACCAGCCGTTTTGCGAAACAAGACTTGGTCTAAGGATTGTAAGCTAAAGCCAGTTTAGCAATATACTAAAACACATTCAATTAACAAAAAGAGATTAATAAGAACTGTTGTCATCTCGTAAGTGTTTGTAAACGGCTCTCAACAACACCAGCGGGACGTATTCCACAAGTTCATTGTGACCGTGACAATAGCTGGTAAAAGAACCAGAATAAAGCTTTTAATTTATAACAGCTCGCACTTTACTAAACTAACTTCCTGTTCTTAAAGACTTGTGTAAATTAAATCCCTGATCCCCAACAAGCAAAGTTCGACGACTGCAATTGTTTTCAATGAAATTGAAGGTATCATTTAGACAACATAATGACATGATTGTAAACAATACGAAACTTCGACCCACATACCTTGCTGCTGCGAACAGAGCAAAATGCCTTCACTTGAAGCAAAGTCTTCAATACTCGACGCTAAAGTAACGATAAAGGGCAGAGTTGTCTTAAAAAATGTTTCACTTTCTTCTTCGGTAGCAATCTCATCGAGAAATACCTCCAAGCCTTTAAAATGCCACTTCGGCCCGAAGGAATCCACGGCGTCTTTCGAGCGGTCGCGAGCGAGTTTCTGAATGTCATTGTTAGCTTCTACAAAGATTCTTTGCAAAATCGCTGCAAGATCTTTTGCACTTTTCACTCCCTCTAGCTCAGAATAAAGATCTTTTAGCTTTAACCATCTCTCTTTCTTGTCATGTGGCAGCTCAACATGCCGCAACCGCGCAACCGCCATGATCTTCGAAGTTTTCGCGATCACTTGATCGCGACTTGACGGATAAAATATGAGAAACACAAAAAATTCTGAAAATTCTCAAAGAATTCGCGAAACGTCTATACATTCCTGTAATGACCGGACTAAAAAGCCTTGTGTCGCAGAAGTAAAACAGAAAGTCTTCGTTGCAAACAGAAAATTATGCTATGAGCGCATTCCGCCGATGCTGCAGCCAGTAGCCAAGTGAATCCAAGTGAAACACGAAAAACAATATGATCAAAGTACAATTTCTTATTAAGCCGTAAATAAACACCTCGAAGATGATCATTGATCAATGTCAAATTTCTGACATTCTTCGGTTAAGTTTTATGTTTACAATATAATTACAACTAACGTACTCAACTAGACACAGTAAAAATTTAAAAGTATTTTGAAACAAAAATGTTATCCAATGATTTCTCTCAAACCAAGCAGACGAAGCTTATCACCTTTACCAATATTAAATTTATTCTACTTTTACAAGAGCGGAAAAAATCACAAAATATCCAGTTTTCCCATCCTTTGTTTTCACTGGAATTACCTTACAATAACTTTGGCCAGTCCTAAGAAAACATATTGCTAAGTAATAGTCTTGTGGTATCAACCAAGAAACAACTCCAGGTTCTTTCAACACTTCATTCTCATGAAGCCGAAAATATAACTGCATTGATGCTCTGTCCTGACTAAATGCACAGTACAAAATTACATTGGAGAGCAACAAGGAGTGAATTTGATACATACATACAAAAAGAAGTAAATTAACAATACAGATTACTCGTAGTAAAAGATGGCAGCGAAAGCTGATGTGGACCTGCCATGTATAGAGTTTTTGTCTAGATTAATTTTGTTCTTTTTATTAGATGCAGGAGTACAAATCTGGGTAAAAGGTTTACTTATGTAGCAGTTTTATACCAATTAACAACAGTCCATATCAGCAGTGTTTCATCTAAATGGATCTGGGGGAGATACAGGATTTTAGAGACAGGGTTCTAGCTATGGG
This sequence comes from Catalaphyllia jardinei, assembly GCA_022496165.2. NCBI lineage: Eukaryota > Metazoa > Cnidaria > Anthozoa > Scleractinia > Caryophylliidae > Catalaphyllia > Catalaphyllia jardinei. Next base: position 26,818,004 of record CM042755.1, read on the forward strand.
CATGCAAAGGCAGTCCCCTTTAATTAAGCACTTCTGCAAGCATCCTCCTGCAGAAAATTTTTAAATTGAGGAATTTGAACATCAGCATGTTTTAATGTCTCATTTAGGGTATTCGACTGAACCCCCAAGCCCCCACAGATCCACCCAGATGGATCCAGACAGACCAGATAATGGCTAGGAGTGCTGAATCCACGACTCAACAGAGATTCCAAGACCCCTTTTAGAACTGCACGAAACTGAGAAGAGACACAACTACATGTTTGAGACTCAATGATTTGAGACAAACGATTCCAAGATTTTAAGATCAGATCAAAGTTCCTGAGGCCCACAACAATAATTTCCTAGCACCATTCATCACCCCAAAATGTATGACTGTTACAGTAAGTCCATGTTGAGACAACTCTAACAACTTCATCAAGAGATAAAGATCTTATCAGAAATTCTGAACATTTTACCAAATTTTGTTTTTAAAACGATTTTGCAAAAAAATACTATAGGGCACATAGCACAATTATTGTGCAATGTGCCCAGTATTTCCTGTAATCATCTGAGATCAGTTGTTGTTTTTCAGGTAATTCTTACAAGCAGAATTCATTTGAGTTGTCATCCCAATTTTGAAGTTAAGCAACAGCAAAGGGTATTATTAGATAATATTTATAACAACTCATTCTATTTTTGATTCAGATTACAAGCATGGCAATACCCTATTCTATTCAGAGTCTTCTGTACCCGAAACTCTATTCACATGCAGCTTTAATAAAACTATCAGAAATCTTAAAAGAAGCTACCCTGGTGCCAGAGGCTTTCTTTTAATATTAACTTTTTTAATTTGGAAATTTTGCGACACAAAGTACTGATCGTAGGGCCCAGCAAAAAATAAAAGCAGCAGCTCGTGTCACATAATTTTCCAATATAGAATAAAAGAAAGCCTCTGGGACCAGGGTAGAAAGAAGCTTAAGAGATTTTTCATTCTGACCCTATCTCAAAAATTTATCCTGCTTCTCTCTCCTTCCCAGGAATTTCTGCTTGCAATTGATGGAATGAAAATTTTATTTACTTATAATTCACACTCAATCTTTAAAAAAAAACTAAAATATATTTGCCCTAACTTTTTTCTGCTTAACCCAGATACCACCTAATTTTCAAGTTAAAAAAATGCTTTATTTTAGGGTCAAAGACAGTTCCAACCTCATGCAGGGTTCTAGCAGTTCTACTCAATGTTCTGTGTATACTTCAATAAACACTGTAAAGAAACAGAGCTTATTGGAGGGACATCTTGAAATAAATAAAATATATATGTATAATAAATACGGCATTTGTTAAAAAACTTTGAACTTTGAGTCAAAAGATTGTACCAAGGGCCTCAAACCAGGCTAGGATTGTGTTGTCATTTGCTGCCCAAGCTTCAAATTCTTCAAAAGAAATCTTGCCATCCTTATCAGTATCAGCGCACTGGAATACATTATTCACCATCTCATCAATGGCATCCTGTGACATAGCTTCCATGATTGGCCATCTGCCGTCAACTCCTTTGGCACTAGTGCTGCTGCCAGGGTTATTCAGCACCATTACTGGTTTGCCACTCGACGTGGAAGGACCTGTATCATGTGGAATTGGTGCATTAAATACTGCTGATACTGGCTTGTCAGCTGAGTCATCAAATGAAGCCATCATTTCCTCTTCACATGATCTCACAACATCACGCACTAGCTCCAGGCTGACTTCGAAGTACGCTTTAAACATACTTCTCAGATTGTCTTTAGAAATGTAGCCTTTTTTCTCTATATCACAGCCAACAAAAGCATAGGGGATCTTCTCTTTCTCACTACCCTTGACAAGAATGGATAAACCTATAACAAACTCATCAATATCAATTACACCATCATCATTTTGATCATAAAATTTAAACATCTTGTCCATCACCAAATTCTTGTGCTGTCCCAGGGGGCCCAAACATTTGTCAAACACATCCTGCGTAATTCCTGCCTTCTTCGTAGCAAGAGTTTTGAATTGTTCAACAAGTGCTTCTATCTCTGCTTGGTCAAAGTGGCTTTGCTCTCTGAGACTCTGAATTTCATCCCATGACATGATACATGGGTGATCCTTGATACCTGTAAGTCGATAAGTACAATGCAGTTTAATACAGGCAAGTACTTAACAGTACAAATCAGAAATCATTAACACTACAATAATATTGTGTTGTTGGAGCAAACATCTACACCCTTCTCACGGAAGGTCCATAGGTTGGAGCCTCCCCTCTTCACCCCAACGCCAACACATGGAAATTTTATTGGCTTTTCAAATCCACAGGTGCTTACTGTTTATTATAAAAAAAACTGGTTGGATGTCTTAATTTCCAAAATTAGCAAGCCTTGGAATGCGTTAAGACTTCACTTTAGGTTGGTAAAGCAACTGTAGTTCATAAAACTGCACATTACTTGTGTATCATTAATTTGCTGCTAGGGACAACCAGTCACCAGGGATGTTGCTAAGCGCCAGCTGCTACCGAAACTCACCAGCTGAGAAAGGGGTAAACACTAGCTGGATTTTGGCGAGTGATCACTTGGTAAAGAAAAATAGACAGTTTAAGGTTATGTTTATACAGTCATTCAATATCGGAACCGCGTTCAACCATCTATTGCAAATGATAAGTTTGGAATAAATTCCTGGCTACTTTGAGTATCAGTGTCACTATGATGACAACATTACTTGAAATAAAATATTGTTTGGAGCACTTGCTTAGTATGTTCTCTTTCCATGTACCACATCTGCCATCTTGTAAAGTGACACTTGGCAGTCTTGCATTCAAAAGTGGGGAAGAATGATGATTGGTTCAATGAAAATCTTAGCTGGAAGACTATTTTCTTAGATACAACTCTAAATGTACGTCACTATGTGATAAATACCGGTAAGGCACAAATCATGATGGTTTGATCTACAGCATCTTTAATATTGGTCAAAGCATTATCATAAAATTATTCATGGTTTTCTGATCTGTACATGAATTACACACTGCTAACTAACTACACTGTAAGCTCAAGGTCTGTAATGTAAGTTAAGGATGGAGTTTTTTCCCTTCCCAAGCTTGACGTGCTTTCACAAGAAAGACAGCTGTAAATTGTAGCAGACTGAACAGTAGAATGTAGCCTCCTAAACTGACTAATCACAGCCCTTGTAGAAACTGAGAGATATAGGGTGCTTTTCCTTATGCCAAAGATTCCAGAAATTTTGGTCAGAATTCAAATGGAAAGGTTCATTTCAGTTTCTTCTGACCAGAACGTTTGGGATCGCCCCTGAAAGTGGTCCACTTCTTTTGGCTGGAAAATTCTGACTGCAATTCGCTGTTCCATTTTTGACCGGTTCTTTGCCCTCATTAGGGATTTGGAAAAAGCAGAAAAATGGCAAGAGCCATTCAATTTGGTTGGTGTAGTTAAATTAGCAAATGTTGTTCCATTTTCCTTGGGTATTCCAACTGATCTCTGGCCGGTTGGTTTGGCATAATGGAAAGCATCCGTAATAAAAAAAAGAATTCATAATAAAAAACAGTAATGACTAGCAAGCTACAAAAAATCCACTGCATTGAATTTATGATTCCACGTGAGAAATGCTAACACATGAAAGTTGTCTAAAATCCCATAAAAAAAGATAATTACATTTTGTATTTATTTTTTTGACATCTGTCAGAATCTACTGAGGGCTGGTTAAAAAGGAATCTACGAAAGAAAAGGGCTTGTTGATGGCGTCAATGACATCAACCAGTTTCTATGGTTAGAAATTTTAGGAGAAAACATGAGCATGAAAATCTGACCTCAAAACAATTCACAAAATCAAAATAATTATCCTAAAATACGAGGTACTCTTTTTCATTTTTTATATTTGTCTCACATTTATCTCACCTGGGTAAAGTGGCTTAATACAAGGTGCTCTGGGATTTGTTAGTGGAGGCATCGGAATTTTGATCTTGATAAAGAGATGAGTTTTGTTGTGATCATCCCTCGCTTCACAGCGCTCGCAAACATCATAATCTATACAGCTGGAGCATTTATAACGAATTCCACAAATCGGACTCGCTTGGCAAGAGTTACAGGTTATCCCACGGTGAATATAACCTTCTTTTCTCGCTTGATCTTCGGCAATGTTGAAGAGAAGGTTGAGGAGATGTTGACCCTCTCTCGCCTCGACGTCCTCGCCGCCAATTACAACAGGATTTCCTCCTGCGTCAGAACTTTCAGATCTATGGCGCACCGGTGTGACAGCGCTTTGTATTGAGTGGACTTGCTCTGAAGGTCTTGGTGAAGTATCTTCTGGAGGATTCCTTCGTTCTGTCTCATTTGTAGTTGTCGGAAGAAAGTAGCGTCGAGCTGTGTTAGCGCCCATGAAAAGAGCAACACCAACTGCTGCACCAAACGCGAACTGAGTAACGGACCCCATGGACGTTTAAAATCGTCGAAAGTAAGCTACATAACCTAAAGATTTTATATTGTAAACGAGATGATTGGAAATTACGTGTTAATTTCTGTTTCTGTTCTAGGTTACCCACAGGCAAATCCTTTCTCCGTTCGAAGTGAGCGCCGAGTAGCGCCATCGACAGCGCCGTCCTGAGCCTGGCCGTGCTACTTGAGCCTTGAAATACATGTACCGCGGCTTCACGTGTTGCGCATATTCAGAATGCATTGTTTTTAAAATGGCGGGCGTTGATTCTGGTGCAGATCGAGGTCAGCTAAGAGACACAAGAAAGGCTTTATTTCGGTCTCCCGATCAAGATGAAAACAACAAAACACCAGGTGACAACAAGCTGACGCTTCTTTTACATACGTAATCAACCTTTTTATTCCTTTAATAAGTACTTTTAAAAAGTACTTTCAACGGGTAAACGGGCTGTAAACAGTCAATTCCAAACTTTAACATCTCCCTGGAAAACCCTCGGACATTTAAAGTTTAAAGTTCTTGTTCGTCAAAGTCCTATTCCCTGGACTAGAAATGGTGTTAAAATGCGCCATCATATGACTGCATAGGGTCATACTAGGCGATCAAATGGCAGGACAAAAATGGGAAAAATAAGTACCGGCGGTGGAAAGAAAAAACAAAATCACTCTTGAACACTTGTTTTCAACTCGCACTATGCCAAAAAGGTATCCGGTTTGAGCGCCCCAAAGTTCGAGCGCCCCAGGTCTGAGCGCCCCACATCTTGGTTCCAGTGCCCCGTGCTGCTAGTTTATGCGCCCCACTAAACATATGATTAAATGAAGTCAATAAATCTTTTTTGTAAGTAAACGGTTATGTGTGTTTGTGTAAATCAAATTCTTCGCTCGACCTTTATACGGTGTCCACATCATTGTAAGCGACGAAAATTGAATGAAAGTTGCGAAGTAATGTTTGCTTGAGCTAACGGCGTCGGTAGCTAACACAAAGGCGAAAGAAGTTTTGTAGTCAACAAATAAATCGAGTTCGATCTCGATAAATACCCAATGCCGTTTGCCGTAAACGTCATGTTTAACCTCTCTTGTTTCGGCGAAGCCGCGAAGAGATTGGTGAGGAGTCGAGTTGAAATTTCACTCGCGGCTTCGCCGTTCGCAAATTTCCTCGCGAGACGCGAGGGAAAACATGGCGATTCCGTTGCAAAATATCGCTCGCTCGCGAATCCCGCCAGCTTTCCAGGTTAGTTACTTTCAATATTTTACTTTGAGTATGTGTGGGGCGCTAGAACTTGTATGTGGGGCGCTAGAACCAAGATGTGGGGCGCTAGAACCAAGATATGGGGCGCTCGAACTTTGGGGCGCTCAAACCGCAATTCGCCAAAAATGATTCTTTTAAACTAGTGGTACTTGTCAGTAGAAGTGCCAACGAGTACAATGGGAGAGAAGGATTGTCAGGATAATCATGAATGTTTGGCTGAAAGTATGCTTCATGATCTCAATCTGCTATCAATGTACATGGTGCGCTTTATTTGAAGACCTTTAAAACCGAATACAAGAGAATTTCCATTCTTTTACTATAGAGGATAACATTTACAGTCAAACTAAGTGAAGCGTACCCGTCAAGATTGCATTAATGGACTGATTATTTGAAATTTGAACCCGCTAGTCGTTTCAAGAATGCAATAATGAATTAATTATTCAACAACAACAACAACAACAACAACAAGCTTTATTACCAAAATAAAAAAGTCAATTATTACATTAGAATATATTAATACGCAAGAAAAGGTAACTTTCACTCAGGATAACTAAAAAGCTAATCGAGCTGAGTAAAACTAAGTACTGTTTAAAATAGAAAGTAGGTTGGCACTAAAGCTAGAGCAAAGGAATCAAATCACAATAAAAAGAGATGAAAAGAGTAAATAAATAAATGAATAGATAAATAAATAAACAAATACCAGTTGAAAACTCATGAACAGTAAGACTGTAAGATGTCTGACTTTGTTTTTGAACGTTTTTAGGAGGAGGTGTTTAATGTTTTCATCAAGATTATTCCAAACTTTTACAGCTGCAAAGCGAATGTTGAATTTACCATAGTTTGTTTTGATGGTATTGATGTAATAGGTTGATTTGGAAGCAAGTCTGGTATTGTATGAGTGTACAGATGCTACTGTTGGAAAAAAATTTTCAAAGGAAGATGGTAGAAGATTATAGTGGTAATGATACATAAGGAGTGCATTGTGAAGGGTAACAAGATCAGTTAATTTAAGTATCTCCAATTCCTTAAAGAGAGGCTCAGAGTGTTCATCTGGTTTATTCAAATATTAAACTCGCTCGCTCGCTCAATCGAAGAATACGGCTAACGGGTTCCGTTTCAGAAAAATCAATTTACTATTACATTCTAGAAAAGACTAGTAGGTTTGAAACTTACTAGTCGCAACACTGAATCGATTTTTCAAAAACGGAACCCGTTAGCCGTATTCTTTGATTGAGCAAGCGAGTTCAATTTCAAATAATCAATTCATTATTGCATTCTTGAAATGACTAGCGGGTTCAAGTTTCAAATAATCAGTTCATTAATGCAAAATAAAGGCGAAAACACAAGTAAAAGAAGAAATCTGATAATTTTTTTGCCACCTGACGAAATAACAGCGCAGTGGTAGTAAGATGAAAGTTGTACAACAAAAATACAACAAAACCATTAACAAGCCAATTATTTTGGGATAAATCATTTTTCAACTGTGTAAATTTTGTGCCAACTTAGTGCTATCCTAAGGAGTTCTGTAAAAGCTGAGCAAGACTCAATAAAATATATCTGAGGGCAGTGAATACACTAAACAAACAAACCACAGAGGTCGTTTTTAATTAAATATGAGGAAATCCAGCGTAAAGCCTAAAATTCCCAAATAAAGGCAACAAAATGAAAGAAATGTGACAGGTAGTTCAATAACAATAAATTTTCATTCAAGGTGAGGCAAAAAACTTATCTAAAAGCACAAAAATGTTCAAAATTTCACAGACGTGATTCGCTTGCATGACCTTCGAATTAATTATTCACGTAAAAGAGAAAGCGGGAGTTTCTCCCTACAAGTTTTGTAGTTATTTTATTGGCCGTGGCTTTGCCAATCGTGCTAAAAGCTGAATTCAACTTCAAACTAATACTATACATTACCATTTGTTTTCTTAAGTCTGGGCAGCTGCTTTAAATCCACGATCTGTATTCAACTTGAAAGCGCACTTATCGTCTTGCTTTCGTCGCGGTTGAAGGAAGGAAAAATTGAAGGTTTGAAGGCTCCTTTGACCTTGATCTTCCATTCAGTTACCACCTTAACATCGATTTCTGGTTTTCCTTTCCATTTTAAGTGACAAAGAAGTTATTTCTCTGTGTTAAGAATGAAGACAAGACCCTGGAAGTATGTAGATTTGGCCAGCAGTGCAACATGTTTACCTGAAGAAGCACGCTGATTGGCCACAACTATCACGAACTGTCCACATGCTGAACAGATTCTACTGCACAGATTGGCTAAAAACTTCACGTATTGTGTCGTCATAATCTACATTACATTACCTTACCTTACATTACTCTACACTTTCAAGCGTTTCTGAGATTTTTTCGCATATACATATCTTCTCGCGGCTCTATAATGTGCCGCCTCATTAATATAAGTTTATTATTAAAAAATTTTCTAAAATTAAGTAAAATGCGTGAGATTTTTCGGGCGATGTAGCAGCTCTCGTAAGGTCTCACATGAATGGCTTGCAACCCTTTGAGAGTACAATAGAACAAACAACAGAAACAATGCCCTCTAGCCACAAAACAATAACAGCTGCTGTCATGATGACAAATAGAATTACAAGCTTACAAGAGATGTTACACTACCAGGGGATTTTTCATCTCCACAGAACCTGACTTTCCGAAGATTTTCGATGGCTTCCAAGAATTTTGGAAGACTTCTGAAGAGGGCTAAAGATTTCGAACAACTTTCAAAGATTGCCAAACATTTTCCGACGACTTCCAAAGATAACCGAAGACATAGAAAGATTTTTGACGACTTCAAAACAGGGCCAACAATTTGATTACTCTTCCTACATGCAGTTGGCAACGCGACAAGACGTATGTCTTGATTCATTAACATACTTTCAACTGCTATCTCTTGCTCCCTCCTTAGTTTGACCCGAAATAGACTGGAACATAATTTGTCAAAACATCAGTAATACAGGCACTCAACTCTTCCTGACTCCACATGTAGACGACTTATTTTTCATTGTGAGAATGTGTCATTAATTGCTGACTCCATGGGGATCTAATCACTCTTGATCAAACAGAATAGATGGGCAGTTTTCTCACCTTTCCTGCTTTTTGCCCAATGGTATTTCACTTCACTCAGGTGAATTAGAAATGCAAAGAATACAGAAATTAAGGGAGGCTCTCTTTCTTGGCACCTCTTCATCAAACTCCTTCCTGCTGGATCACTTTGCTCTTTGCGCTCATGGCTCAAAGGTGAACCTGCTCACAGGCTCCCCTCATATGGAGTTAATATTAACCACTAATGTAAAGTTCTCAACCCTCAGGGTGCATCAACCCGTCAAATACCTGGGGTATGCAGGGAACGGGTGGGGGGGGGGGGGAAGGAATGTCAATGTCTCTGTTCGATCAAAGCATAAGCCTAATTTGTATAGCGGCACCGTAAAATATGCAAGCTTACCTCAGACACACCTTAATATTATTGTGAACGTTTTTCTTTACAGAGGCTTTGGAAGCTTTACTCAATAGAATTCAAGTAGATATTGAGGTGGATTCAAACTTGAAAAGCCTTCAGAAAGGTAATCTAGTCTGTCATCTAAGCTCAAAGTGTATATATTTTGGTTGACTAACTGCTTTGGTAATGAAATACCTTTTTGGAGCAGGAGTGGTGCACTGGTGTACACACTCACCCCCCACCAGAGTCAAATCTGGCACATGGCATCATGTGCATAAAAAATCATGTGACTGTGCTTTTGTTCTTCCTCTGAAGATTTTTCCCCAATGCTCCAATTCCAATTTGTGTATCTTCAGTTATTAAGCTGTAGGTATGGTAAAATTGTGACACATTGAGATACAGTAAAAACCCGCGTATAAGAACCTCTATTTAAGAACCTGTTAGGTTAAATTTCTTTTTTTAAGCACCCTTTACATAACAACCATTTTTGGCTAAAATCCTAAAACAGGTTCTTATTTTCAAAAAAGAAAAAATTTATAGAATATGACATTTTATCAAAAAAAAAATACATGTATATATATATATATATATATATATATATAAACACAGTCTGTGTGTAGTGAAGGTTACAGTACTCTAGGTCTGAGTGTAACAGAATCAGATTAAAATAGTATAGTATTTTGCTTAACAAAGCCTCCAAGAATACTGTTTTTGGCCATTAAACACCTGATCATTTAAAAATTCAGCTTTATTTCTTGAAAAGTTAAGAACCTAATTAAGAACCTAGTTAGCCTAATTTTACACTAAATACCATTTATATAAGAACCTAGGTTCTTATACATGGGTTTTTACTGCATTTCTTTTTATTTACTATAATTGAATGGCTTGGTGCAAGACAGTTGTGACTTTTTTGGGTAAAAATTTTTTTCCCTTCAAGTGCCTGAATTTTTGCATGTGCTTTTCAATAAAGCAGAAAAACATTCTCCTGTATCTTTTTTTGGCTGAAATGCTCTACTTTTTCCACTTTGTTGCTTTCATTGTGCACGCTTTGATATTTTGACTTCGTGTTTCTCAGAAGCAAAGTGCAAACTACCCCAAAAAAATTACATGGGAATCTTTTACTGCTTAATTGAAAAGCACATGCAAAAATTCAGGCACTTTTGAAGGGAAAAAAATTTACCCGAAAAAGTCACTTACAACTGTCTTGCACCAAGCCATTCAATTGTTTTCTGTCAGTTTCCCTCACAATAGCAACACATTTTAAACAGAAGTTGAAAATGCTCAACATGTGGCCATTTTCTTGCTGTACCTGGAAATTCTCAAAACAGATAACAGATATTTCAAGCGGTACTACGACCAAAAAAAAAATTTTTCTTTGGATTTCAAAACTATGTTAACTAAACTCTAACTGACCCAAGTTTTAAGTTCTGATTTTAAAAAGACACCTGTTTACTTTAACTGGAATTTTCTTATTTATTGGTCCGCCATTACTTATTTTAAAATCTTGACTTAGCTGGGTAGAGGAGAAAATGACGTCAAAGACTCACCAGTTTAAGAATGCAATGCGTGTGTACGCGGCTTAATTAATATGCAGCACGGGAGTTTTGGGCTTTCAGACCTTTAAACCCGTGTTTTGGATATATAATAAATTTCGTTTACACGCTGAAATGTTAAGCTGAGTAAATGACATCATTTTCTCTAGATCTAACGCTCTGATGTCCTATCGGTCAGTAATGGTGGACCGTCAAATCCAAAACTTACACTCAAAATAAACAGCCTTCGGATCAAACTCAAAGCTCTAAATTTTGCCAGTTAGGTGTTAAGCGAACATGCTTTCAAAATCAGAAAAAAAGGAAATGGTTTTTTTTTTTTTTTTTTCATAGTAGCACTTTAACTAAAAATAATTCAACATCAAGCCCAGATCTCTGTTGTTTGTTTAGTTCATTTTAACTTGAATCCATTTTGCCAAACATTAAGTTATATTCTCCTTGTTTTGTTTCAGAGATCCATGAACAGACCCTCAGCAAATTAAGACAAGAGTTAACTCAGATTAGTCAGGATGAATGGATGTACAAACCAATTGATCAGATCATAGGGTTTTAAACACTTTGTGCTAAATGGCCTTTAAATGACTTAAATTACTACCAAACCCTTATGACAGCTTGCAGTGAGAAGTGATCAAACTAAAGCAAAGGATCAGTCACAGTTTGGCAGTTAGCCAAGGAAGTGTGTGCTAGTGCCTTTGATACCACAATGGTTTTTTTTATCTTCAATAGCTAAGAGCCAGAAATTTCAAGTTTTAGACTATTTACAGTCACACAGTCTGCCATCACTATCACCAACCATTGTAAATCTCTCACTATTGATGATAAAAAGAGAATGGAAAGAAAATACTGTTTACATTTAACACTTGTAGCAAGCGCAAGCAAGGCCTGCAGAAAAGTACTCAGTCAACCTTGTTGTTGCATTACATAGGAGACTAACAGTTCTATTTATCACTGTATCTTGAGTAGAGACGATTTGCTGTGCCGTCATCTGATGTGAACCAGCACTATTGCCATGAAATGTTTGTTTACTGACAGATACTGGCGTCAAGCCAGTGGTATAGAGCCAATTTCACTAGCCAATCAAGAGCTTATCACCAATTGAAATTTCACTTTGAAAAAGACTTGCAGAACCGGTAACTTTTAAAGTACAAGGTCAGAAAAGCCAGCTGTGTTGTTATCAAGATCGAACTTAGCGTTTTCCTTGTCGACTATAACAACCATAGTTTAAATCACATCACAAATTGAATGATTCTACAGAGAAAGATCGCATGATCTGAAATGTAGCTACAAAGAAGCTGGTCTAAAGTTTAAACAATTACATGTTAAGACCAAACCATACCATGATTTTGAGTAAGATGCTTTATTTTCAAATATAATATTAATTTTTATACTGTACATTACAGGTAGCTTGGAGATACCAACTAATCACAACTTCTATTATGGTGTATTTTCCTAAGTTTAACTTGAGAAAAGAATCCAATAAATATTTGTTACATAATCTGATTAAATCTGTCAAGAAACCAAACCTATAAATACTAGAATTCCTAACACAAAACTAGACAAAATTAATGTAATTTCTACCACAACCTATGAGATGAATTCTCAAAAATTGCTTTTGTGATCTATAAGTATCTATCTTACTAATGTCCCACCACATTTACCAATAATAACAATTTTGCTGTCAATCCCACTGAATTTAAGTTATAGACCAACTTACAAAAACTTCCCATTGAAAAATATTTAATCCCTTGTAAAAGTAGGTAAACCTAAAAATCTCCAAAAGATATCTGCATGGTGTTTCCCTGAAGAACTACTTCATTAGCAGAAGAGCTTTTGTATTGAACCTCCACCTTTTCTGGCAAGGAAAAAATTGAGCTTGTGAATAAGAGCTGATATGTGGAAAGAGTGTGCGGCCTGTAAAAGTTCACCATTATTTATTTTAGTTTCAATTTTTCTAGTTCAGATAGCCTGTTATAAAGTTTAGTTACCCAAAACCTGAACTATTTATTTGAGAACACTATTTTTACCAGGAAGGAATAGACTAAAGTGGTCCATGCTCCCAATGTGTGGCTTCATAGCTCAGTTGGTAGAGCATCACACTGATATCGCAGAGGTTACGGGTTGGAGCCCTGATCTTTTCAGGCTTTTTCTTTCCAATTGCTTAAATTGGAACATTTACTGCGATGATCATTCTTTACTTTCATCTACAACCACTGTTCAAACATGAATTATTTCATATATACTTCACATCAAGGAAGAGACTGTCACAGCTACAGTATAAGGTGAGAACTCATGATTGCATATTCTGTCTCATTTGAATGGAACATGAGAAGATCAAAATCAAAAGTAAAAACAGGCATAAAAATTAAACAAAAAATAATAATTTCACAAAATATTTAATGCATGATGTGCCGCTTTTAGTTTCAAACACTGAGAAGCACCATTCTTTGGAAGAGTCTCTAATTCTCTGACCAATTGGAAAATAGTTACCTTAAAGTTAAGGAGCTTATTAACAACATTAGTAACTTTAATAGTTACCCCAACACCATAATTTTGAATACACCTAGCACATTATCAGTAAGTACTACAATCACATATCTCCTTGATAACAAGACTATGTTAAGGCATAAATGTTCACATAACCTGACACAAACACCAGATTAAGGCCAATTCTAAAGCTCGTGTGATAAATCCAAGCTGCTAGCCAGTGTTATATCCATAAGATATTTTTTAATTCTCCCAAACATTTCAGTGTTTCAATGCATCTAGCTATATGTGAACAAGGAGATGCCTCCTAATCTATTTCTTTAATAAACTGAACCAACAACGTATAATGTTGACATATTTATAACTGTATTTAAAAGAGCCTCATCATAATCGACTACACAAGATATCTTATGAAGAGGAATGGGACCTAGAGGAAACAGAACTGTTTTACAGTCTGAGTACATACATGGTCGTCCTGCGATGCACATACTGTTATTTTTTATAATTATTTACTTTCATATGATATTTTAAACCCCATTTCAAATTAATCTATATACATTTTGCTGAGCCACATTAAATTCCTAATTATTAATTTCTAATTCTAACTCCGAACCTATGGCAATCTTTCATAAGAGAGTTACGCAGCAAAAGCTTCAATTAAATATGTTTTAAGCCATTCAAAATAATTTGTCATTTTTCTTCTAGAATATGATCAAATTATGTCAAATATATCAAAATAAAAGTTTCCAGGGTAGGAAAAAAAACATGAAGAACAAACACACCAAGGTGGTTGTGACTGGGAAAGTTGGAAGACTGATTTGTCAATATTGGCCAATCTTTTCACAGTGCATCATTGCTGAAATTTTTTAGAAAATTGGTCTAGCTATCATCCGAAATACCGCAGTTATAAAAACTTTATTTAAATAAATATGTAGTCTACACTAACACTTAATATGTCATGAACTTGTCCCTCCTTGCTCTGTCAAATAACTTGCTGGAACCCAGCCCTCCTGTGCAGTTCTTGTGTGCCGTGCAAACCACCAACCCTCCTGTCCAACCCTCAACAGTTCAAGAGTGTCTCCTTCCTGAAAGGACGCCTCTGTGTTTTCCACAGCTTCATAACCAGCAACAGCAAAATACACTGATCCTTTATGTGGAATGTATTGCATGTTATACTCTGTTGTATTCTGTAAAACAGGGAGGGAATAAATAACCAAGAAATGCAAGTAACGTCAGTCTTGACCAGGACCAAATAACAAATAACATCAGAAGAAAATCAATATAAAAATTTCTTGCATTACAGCTCCATTTTTGGGGGCATGAGAGACATCTTAGATACAAGCAAAAAATATTCAAACTTAGGATGCTTTGAAAGATCCCCCAAGGTCATGTCTGGCTGGTTAATATTTTCATTCATTAATCAGGCAACGTACAAAAATCTATACAGTACATGTTTAACTTCATTTGAAGGCTTCAGAAAAGGGATGCAGTGTTCTCTAGTCTGTTGCTGTACACATGTGAAAGGGGTGCTTTTGTCAATAAAAAAAGTACATGTGTGAAAGGGATACCTTTTCTGTCAAAATGGTATTAAAACAGAAAGGTAAAGGGTTGGACCTCGGACAGAACCTCCCTGTATAAAATTTGTAGTATACCCCCAACCCATGTTAATGGTAATTGCAAGCTGACACAATGCTGGAAGACACCCTCTGATGGACTGACATAATATTTGCAGGTATTAGCAAAACTCCTGATTGTTGCATGCTGTATAAGCGCGAATTAAGTTCAGTGGAATGTACACTGTGTCCTTACCACAGGCTCTGTGTACTGTGTATTGTATTCAGACTGTTCTGTTTCATTGGTCGGTGACTCATCACTGATATCTGAATCAAATTCCTCTGTGTCAAATCCATCATCGTCATCATCTTCATTGGTGTTACTCCTCTCTAGTATGTCTGAACATCTGAACATTATTGATGAAAAACAAACTGTTATTTGTATATCATGTAGGGGAAGGAAGAGTGCAAATTGTGAACAAATTACTGTACATCCGTACTCTAATCTCAACCAGTTTCCCAGCTTCTCAGTGGTGGGGTCAAGATAGATACAATCAATAATCACTGCGTAATCCCCCACTACTACCACTGCTGGGACGAATACAGGATTTTCTTGACGGGGTTCTGCCAACAAGATATGTGGTGACAAAGGCATTCCCCTGTAGGGGGTCTAGGGCATCCTCCCCTGGAAAATTATTAAAACTGAGTTCCTCAGAAATTGGATTTCCCATATTCTGTGGGCAGATAAGTGTTAATTGTACCTCAGAAAAGTCTTTTAGTTTAGCGGGGGTCCACTGTTCTTTCAAAAAGATTTTGACTAACAATTAGGTAGTGAATTGTTGCTTGACAAAATAATGGAATGGTCCCCATTACATCACTAATGTGCGACTGAAGCATTGATATTGGACCTGGCGTGAAAACAATAAGCAATCTTGATGACTGTTTGCTGTTACCTCTTGTTAGTAGTTGCAAAAGTGGATGCAATTGACAATGTAGAATGACTTCTTGATTTTAGTTGTGTTTCTGTAGAAAGACTCGCTGATGACAGTGCCGATGTTGACTTCCAACGATCTAAAAGAGAACACAGTGTTATGTATTGTCTGAGGTGTTTCAACTGTTGTTGCATGCCTGGTATGTAAATAATTGCCTGTCTTTCTTGTTACCATACAAATGCACAAATTATAAGAGAAAAGCTAGATAAAAGATGTGTGATCCAACAATGACAAAAGATACTTACCATGAATTCCAGATCGTTCTGAAAAATGAAAAAAAAAATTAGACAATACTAAACTTCACACAAACAAGAAAAGTGAAAATTACCAGTCATTCTTTTTTACTCCAACTGTACTAAAGAGCCTTTAAGAAAGTCAGTCTGGATAATAACCTTTTGAATGGAGAAACATTTATTTACTAACAAGAAGAAGGAATGAAACAAAAAAGTCTATTTTTACAAACCTTTCACTTGATTGAATTGAGACTGCAGAAGATTTGTAATTTCCTTTGCCCAACGTTTCTTTACTTCCATAGATGGAGGCTGAAAGATGAAATTCATAGAACCATTTTCTAACCAAAAACTGTCAACTTTTTTTTTTAAATCAGGATATCCCTGAGATAAGAATTGCAATCAGACAGCCCAGCAAGTTCCCGGCTGAAAGAGAACTTAAATCCTCTTGAAATTTGACACAAAAACACATCAAATAAGACATGCTATGAGTAAACTTTGAAGCTGCAAAGGGCAGAAAAGTATGGTAGCCCAAAAGGGTCAATCGCAAATCAGTTTACTAAAACACAAAACAATTTCCCAAAACACAAATCAATTTTCCAAAACACAAATCAGTTTACCAGAACACAAAACAATTTCCCAAAAACACAAATCAATTTTCCAAAACACAAATCAGTTTACCAAAACACAAAACAATAATTTGTCATTTTAAGCCCCCTCCGCATAAGAACTTATTTAGGCTAAAATGACAACTTCAGCTTAACAGGTTCTTAAAACCCAGGTTCTTATACGCTGGGTATTACTGTATTTGATTTTAAAGAGGAAGGTAAAATGACTACTGCTTCCTTTTCCGTTATATTTTCGGAGGACAACAGTTATCGAAGAGATGGCACAGCAATGTCTAACTTTGTTCCACATTAAGAGGAATAACAATATTCCTGTAACACTTCAGACCCACAGTTGCAGCTATGGCAGAAGATTTTCGAACATCTACAGCATAATATTAGTGTAAATCTACTAGTGTAAACCTACTATCACGAATGACGTCCTCTGATTGGCTACACTACTCATGTTCTATTCGGTGATAGGTAGTGAGTAGCATAACAGCGTGCTCTGGGGACCGCTTCTTTGTGTTTTTGAAGTGTCTGTAAAGAGGATTTAGATGAAAGTTTTGACCGACTAGTTTATTTTTATACTAAAACAATTAGATTATTCGCTCCCGATTTCTATGCGTGATAGTTGACTCAAGCTGTGCCCTAGTCAACTATCACGCGATAGAAATCTCGAGCTCATAATCTAATTGTTAATTAGAAGTCGCCATGTTGGACACGGAAAATCCTGGGAATGAGTCCTTTCCAGGCTCTCTGATTATAACAGAGCAAGTGCCCAGTCTTTTGATTTGCGTTTCGACGAAATTGGTTTGTGTTTTGAGAAATTGATTTGTGTTTTGGGAAATTGGTTTGTGTTTTGAGAAATTGTTTTGTGTTTTGGTAAACTGATTTGTGTTTTGGGAAATTGTTTTGTGTTTCGGTAAACTGATTTGTGTTTTGGGAAATTGTTTTGTGTTTTGGTAAACTGATTTGCGATTGACCCTTTTGGGCCACCGTAGAAAAGCCAGCTATAGGCTTGTTAATAAGTCAGCTTTGTGTTTCGTAGCTGGGTACATCCCTGGACAGCACAGGGTATAAACAATATACACTACTCCCACTTGAATTCAGAAACAAGATAGACTAAAGTATTGGGATGTGAACTTTGTTACATAATCTGTTTGCCAAGTTGAAAGCTCTCAAGGACAACCAACGTCTAGTTTATCAGTTACTGGTCACCATGCAGATTTCAATTTTGCAAGCAATCAGTTCAAGCAATGACTGGTTTTCATAAATTATCCCTAAAAGGTTGCTTGGGTAAGGTAAAAGGCAAAATGGCTCATCAGGCCAGAGCTTGTTCAAGGTTTACAATACCATGAGCAACAAGGAGTATTTCTACTCCTTCCTGGATGGGATGTTAGTCCTACACCTGGGTGGAGAGAGGTACTGTGACTCAGAGTAATATATTTACTCACTTGCATGACAAACACTTCTGATCTTCCATTCAGCCACAACTCAAATTTTTCAGGTGCAGCTGGCAGTGTTTCAGTGAATCCTACATCACATGTCTAAACAGTTGCAAAAGAAAATGTATCTGACTCAGCATAATTATATTGCTAGGACATAAATTTGGGTTTTAATACTTATTGACCAAACGTGAAATCAAGATGGCTGGAAGTTACTGTTATTGTGTGTTTCATAAGCATGCAAAAAAAGCCAATAACCTGCCATCTTGACTGAACAAGCTGGAATTATTATAGTAAATAAAGGAATTAACATACAGGATAAAGAACACCTCTAAAATACCGTAAATGATCTAATAAATGCCCCATATCTAATAGATGCCCCCCTTGAGGTGTACAGTTTGTATTAGATGCCCCTCTCTAATAAGCGCCCCTTGTATAATAGACGCCCCCCTTTCCCCCACCCCACCCCCCAAGAATCGCATCAAAAATAAAGAAACTCTTAGAAAATCATGCAATTTATTTAGCTTTCTTCGTGTTTGACCAACAATGGCTTGCAAACAGCATCTTGTTCGAAGTCTAGTTCGAAGTACGGATAGCGCTCTTTTATCTTCTTTTATCTTCTTGATTTCTTGACTCAATACGTCACTCAAAATGACAGAAAAACCCATATCCACCCCCCTCTCTAATAAACGCCTCATATTTATCCCAATCCCCTTCTCACGTCCAGCTAGAACCCCTAAAATTTAATAGAAGCCCCGGGCGTTTATTAGATCATTTACGGTAAACAATCTTCATGCTTGGGACACAGCACCTTATTATGTGGCTAGCTGCATGAGCAGGCAAGATGAACCGATTCCTGTGCTGTGATTAGCAGGCAAGATGGAGCTGTCTTGGCCACTTGGGACTACCTGCTGTGTCTCACAAAAAAAAATTCCCTGAAAGCTTGTTTGGTCAAGATGGCTTTTTTGGCTGTTAATGGACCTTGACTTTGTCTGGGTCCCTAAACACACAAAAAAGATCTTGGCCAATATCCAGCCATCTTGACCTCACACATGGTCAATAACCCATATATCTTGACCTTGGGTAGCCAATCACTGTGCAGGATTTGGTTCAGCCCACCTATGGAGGAACTATTAATAATGATGGTCTTGAAGGCCTGTACATGTACAGGTTACTCACTGGAGTGAAAATATCAAGAGAATAAAAGGTGAAGTATCGCTTCTGAACATTGTAAGACACTGAGAACCTTGCAGACAAATATCATTGGATGACTGATTTAGACAACAAATTAGTGTCTCAAGCAGGGTGCAAGTCACATTTGAATACTACATGCAAAAATTACCTTAACACCCTTCTTGTACTGATAAACAACGGCATCTTTGCTAGTTTCTTGAACATCAATCTTCTTGCTAAAGATAATCATCTTTTCATATAGAAACACTTGTCGCTGCTTTCCCGCTTTCAATGGCAGTAAACTTAAGGTTTTGTTAGTCTCCCAAACCATGAATGAATCTTGAAGATGCAACTTTCCCTGCTCAGCAAGGTTACCAGGAAAACCTCTTATCCCACAAGAGTGCATTAC
>CM042755.1:26845425-26847925 GCA_022496165.2 Catalaphyllia jardinei
CATCGGCTATCCAAACACCTCGAATTTCGTCAAAAATACTCCGCTGCGCGTCATATTTTCAACTCTCTTCTCGGTGTTTGGATATCCCAATGAAACACTGTCTCTCGTGTTTGATATATTACTTCAAATACTCTCATTACATCATGAAATCCTTACAAGGTACAACAGGCTACTTGACGCTAATAGCACGGTCTTACAAAGCTACAATAACAACTGATGTGTATGTAAGAATCTCAGTCAACAAAGTCAATTTACAACAGTACTGTGCTTAAAATAATTATGACAATATGTGCAGTAAACACTCGAGAACCACAAGTTAAATCACTATTTACAGTATGTGCCTCTGTCTTTGCATCCAAAATCCAGTGGGAAATGGCAGGACCAGGACAGTATTTCTTGGTGGAAACATCAGAGGAACAAACCCTCGTTAAATCTACCAAGCTTCCTTGTGAGATCCGTGTACGTACATTACTCTTAAGCTGGTTCATGGCCGAGAAGCTCCTTTCACACTTGGCTGTGGATGGTGACAATGTCATCATAAGGTCAACAAGTACGAGGCAGTCTTTCACGTCATCAGGTTTTGAAGCTAGAAGGTTTGCAAATACATCAACTGGACTGTTTGCCTTTTGTCTGCTGAGTCTGGTACGCAGCATGGGCCACTAGTCAAGGATGTTTTCCTTCTCTTTCTCAGTAAGGAGGTACCCAAAGTACTGAACAAGGGAACAAATTTCATTATGCCCATAGGCCGCTAGGGTCTGTGGCAGCTCTCGTGGGTTGAATATTCTGAACAAGCTGTAGGGTTTCTCCTGAAGATTTTCAAACCTTGTCTTCAAGAAATTCAGGACTTCCGTAAGAAAAGTGTCAAACTGTTGATCAAGCATATTGCCTGCATTTGTCAGTTTTAGTTGGTGTCCTTTGTCCTTGCCACACATCAACACTGTCGTTTCCTCAGAATAACTCTCCACAAACCTTCTGTAATGAGCTCCCCTTTGCAGCTTCAACTCCTCTAACATGGTCATGGTCGTCTCTAGTTTGGCAACTACGTCTGTGATGCAAAGTTTATCTTGTTGGAATGATTCACTCAGCTCTGACAAAATCTTCATCACATCCAACAATAAGTACAGGTGTTTGACAAACTTCTCGGACAGTAATTGTTTCAGAATTCCCTTGGCACGTGCCCCATCTTCACCAGTGGATCCTGTTTTATGCTGCACGTGCATAACAGTAGTGACATAGTGCTTCTCCAAGGCAGTATATGTAGCGCGGTATCTGCTTGCCAGCCACCTGGTCTTCTGCAAACCGCTGTAATAGACCGCATTTTCATAAATTATATTGGCAATCTCATTAACCTCTCTTCGTCGTTTTGGAGAATAATAAAAAAACTTGTATACCTCTTTAACTGTGTCCTCAAATGTTGGAAGGTAAGGGTACCTCTTCACAGCATCAAGCACAGCCAGTTCCAGTTTGTGAGCTACACAGTGGATGATGCATATTGGGTGACTCACTTTATCCTCCAGCTTCTTACTCACTCCACCCTTGGCCCCAATCATAACATTGCCCTCATCAAAATTGCAGCCTACTAACTTTTCACTCAACACACTTTCATCAACCTGTACAGCTTCAAGTCCTTTAGTAATAGCATCTGTTAGGCCTGTAGCATCGGCAGACTGAAGAGAGACAAGGTCAGAAAACTGTGGCGATGGTCTCCCCTTTGAATCAGTATAACATAAAAACAGTCAACTTCCCTGTGACACTCTTGTCAGTGGCACACAGAAACCTGGCATCCCTGATTTCCTTTGCATACTTCTCCTGTTCAATTGCAGCAATGCGGGACACAAACTCTTTACACTTAATTTCATTGCGATAATTATTTCCTATATGTAGACCATTCTTCTCTTGAAGATCACACAAACCCGTGAATTTTTTGAATGCGAGACCTTCCTTTGCCACATAATGAGCAGTATTGAACAATTTTTTCATTCTTGATTTGGTTTCATCATCCAGTTTTGTAGATACTGTCTTCATCATTGTTGCAAGGGGTTTGTCTGCATTTTCTTTGTCAACTTTCCATTTGTTCAAGCACTTTCCATGGTCGCTAGATATGTCATGAGACTGGAGACCACCAGCACCTTTGTAAAGGAAACTTGATTTATCACAAATGTTTGGATAAGCACAGCATACCTAAATGAAAATGTCAGTATCAACAGCTATAACAACAAACTGGTTTAAACAAATCCTGGTAACATGTTACACTCAATTGTGAACACAATTATAGCTCTATTTGAAAGGTTATATATGTTGCCTGATGGTAAGTTCCATAATTCATAAACAACTTTGTATTAAGGGGTTAACCAGAGGTCTTGTAAGGTAGAGGTTAGCGGTATGCTAGGGCTGTGGCTTTCCACGAAAGAGAATTTCTGTCATTAGAAATAGTCTGCGGTATTGTACAGTATTGTATTGTAGTCCACACACTGTGATGGTGCCTTTGATTGTTAAAAAT
>CM042755.1:26852925-26862778 GCA_022496165.2 Catalaphyllia jardinei
TTAAACATTTTAGTAAAAAGAGTAAGTGACATCAATGAAAGAAATATTCAAATCTTATGACTGCAAAGGGCAAAGACAGGCACTTATCTAAAACAGATCCATAGTGTGTCGGACTCGGTCTTTATGTTGAGCCTTGCAAATTAATGTCACGCTCAAGACTTAACTTATGATATGAACACCATACAAGGAAAAATTGACAAGTAAAAAATAAATATTCTATATACTTTAAAAAAAACTTTAAATTAAAACAAAATGCATGCCAATGGTAACCTATAGTTCTCATCAGTGTCGATCAGGAAACTTGATATTTCTTAAAATCAACTCAGTAGTGTGGCAGCTCTTGTAAGCTTGTAATTCTATTTGTCGACATCGCAGCAGCTGTTGTTTTTTGGCTAGGGGGCATTGTTTCTGTTGTTTGTTCTATTGTCCTCTAAAAGGGTTGCAAGCCATTTATGCGAGACCTTAGGATAGCTGCTACATCGCCCAATCAACTGACAAATTAAATTGATTTGACAAAGCTGTAGCTATAATGTATCTCCTTCTCTGTTTTACCATGTAATGTTCTGTAAAGAAAGTCTCTTAATAAAAGGATTTTGATCTCGCTAGCAATAAATGATATTTGTAACAGCATGGAACCTTTTGAAAAGTCTTTAAGCTGATTGTAAGATCAGATATATTATTGTTAAAAAGAAAAGTAGTTTAATAATTAAAAACAACTTCTCTTTTTTAACAAGTGTTCCAGAACCACTCCACTCACCATACTCTTATCTGTAAATTCTTTAAGTTGCTCTACTAGTGATGCTGCATCATCTTTAGAGTCTCCAAGATCTGTCATGGCTGATAGGTTGCCCAAAGCCGAGAGAAGAAGGCCTGTTGTCTGAAAGATTCCAAAAGAACAGTAACAGTCAAGCATCAGTCTGATTTAAAGTCAATTCTCATAAAGTCAACATATAACCATATTGTAGAACTTTGTATCAAATGAAATGAAGCATTCTGATATTATCATGATCGCTAGCTGAGTTTTTTACCTCAGAGTTTGCTTATTAAAAGTTGCTGCAATGCAAATTATATCACATGTTTAATTACTGAAGTGCTACTGAAACAAAATTTTTGTATTCTCTTTTATTTGCCCAATCTACAGTTTGCACCCTGCTTAAAATCATAGTGAATTTTATTTTTTAAAAATCCTAACGGAAAGTGCTGTTTTTAGCCGCCAAAATTGACTTATTCGAGCAAAACTGTGTCCAGACTCTGGAACCAAGTTTAAGGACCTTGTGGCATCACTGGTTGTATTCACGTATGAAGCGCTAATAGATTCTCTCTTGTTTTCACTTGAATTAGTCAAGTTTATTCTTCGTATTGTCGATACCACTAGTTTTCTACCTTGTAATTTCTGTCCAGCCTTGACAGAAAATACACATCATAGATGTTAGAGGCGCCAGAGAGTGGATTAACCAAAAAGGAATGCTACAGATTACAACATCTTGAGTACACGATTGGAGACTTCGAAGACGAGTGTGGCTACTTTTATATGTATACCTGAAGCCTGATCACGATATATCATCCTTTTGTTTTCAGCCTGGATCTAAAACTTGGATTCTCCTTTTTATCTAAGGTCTATTTAAACTAGGTTTGAATATATATCCTCCGCAACTTTACTACATTAATTAAAAGCGGTAAGCACATTAGTCATCCACACAATCACAAAGTTTTGCAGCGAGTACTAGATTGCACACAGAGAGCATCTTTTTATGATACTAATAAGTGAGAGTTGTTGTGGTAGACAAAGAGCATCTTTGAAACTAGAATTATGGTCTACAGCAGGGTTTGCTTTATCGCCGCATGTATCAGTGTAATGAAAGCGGGAATATTTCACTTCTCCTTTACACGTATCTCCCAAATGCAACATTTCACGGCCGATGGATTACCTTGAGTTCTTTAAGGCATACTATGTTTAAGGTCTTCATTTATTAGTATCCAAGTTCAAAGCAATTCATTAAAACGTCACTAGTTTACACTCCTTTCAGAATTTGAATTAATTTGCATATATGATCTTTCGCCGCTGACACTGTCACGCTTTCTCCCGTTTCCTGAAAACACGGGGTCATGGCAGCTTAGTTTACCTTTATAGCTTTACATTTGTTACCTCCATATAAAAGACGAGCGTTTCATAAATTGTTGCTGTTGTGTTAATTTGTAGGATGCAGCAGATACAACCAGATTAAAGGTCACCGTATTAAACATAATCTTGTTCGCAGTGAGCGTCCGGTTTCCTTGAAGCAAAGCGACTTGATGACTAGAAGAGTTGTTGCTGCGATTTGTGCAGCAGCACTCCGGATAATATTTTCAAAAGCTGCTTTCTCTTGTTTTCATGTCCATTTTACTTTACAAGTGTAGCTATTGTTTAAATGAGAGATCTCCATTTGAAAAAGTGTCCCGATCGTTTTGCGATTCGTTTGCTTGCTTACATAAAATATCCTGGAAATATCCAATTGAATAGACTGAAAGGCCTCAGGATCAACTGTCTGCCTCTTCATGTCTAAGGCTACTGTTATTAACTGCTTCACAGCTCTGAGATCTCCTAAAGATGTTTTTCAGGGGCTTTGAACACTAGTCTCTTCTCCCATAATCACTGTAAATTTTCAGCGAGGCATGAGAGTAATACAACCAGTGACGTCACTACGTTGTTTTGGCTAGGCCAAGATGGCTGCCATACAATTTTAGGCTCAACCAGTCAACTTCGAACAGCTGAAAAAGCAGTTTTTGCTTGCCATACGCGAAAAAAAAGTTGGCAGTATTTCCAAGTAAGGTTCAAACTTTATTATAAAGCAAAAATCTCGCATGCAAATCTTTTGTTTCAGTAGCACTTCAGGTATAGTGAGACTGCCTTGCAAGTAGTCATAAGTATCAATCAGGCCAAAGGTCCACATGGGAAGAGCCAGGTGATCATGCCTAACGACACAACACAATATGCTTGGCCAGTGCATGAACTTCATGAATCACTGGACCTGGGGTTAATCAATGCTACCTGTAGTGCAAAATAGTGATGAATAATGCACAAACCTGGCCCATTTCCCTTTCAAACAGACACACTTTTAAGCCATACTGAATCTTTGACTTGTGTTCTTTCCAGAACCTTTCAAATCTGTTCTCCATGTCCTCAAGTTGAATCAATGCTTGTTTCAATTCAGCAGCATTTGCCTTGATGTCAGGAGTATAACACTCATCATGGACATCTCTATGCTTAGGATGAATACAGTCCAATAGTGTAACTCCCGCTTGTCTTGCACTTTCCATGTCTTCTTTGACGTCATGCCACATTTCTTCTTGTGTTTCTATAATCTGTTCCATTTCCTGCAGAACAGAAGACAGTTTGGTCCGCAAAAAAGTCTGCCGCAGCTCTGCAGTCCTCTCACCATAGGTTGTTAAGTTGCGTTCAAACCTTTCAATTGCCTGAAAATATATTAGTTATGAGTAACATTTTTGAGTCAAGTAATAAATGCCACAACACCTTCTGGAGGTGTACATCTCCCATGGAGGAAAAATCAGTCACGGTCCTAGTAGCATTCCAAGATCTTTCTTTTTTTATATAATATTTTATAACTATATTCACTTGAATTAATGTACTCTTCACCATCTATGGATATATCACGAAACACATGACCAGCTTTCAGTTGGATTGATAGCTGAGTTGGTAGAGCACTGCACCAGTATCACAGAGGTCATGGGTTTGAATCAAGCCTGTAGAATTTTCAGGCTTAATATCACAACTGAATTAAGTTTGAATGACTGTAATGATGAGTCATGTCTTCATGAGACAATATTGCTGAGCAGCAGTCTCCCACAGGGGAGGGGTGGCCAGGGTGTTTGTGCCGGAACTCGTTGTAGTCTACAGCTCTGCATGGGATGTCAATTCATTCTTCATTTTTTTGCTGACAAAGAACTATTCTTGCAAAGCTTCTCCCAGCCCACACTCCCTTCCTGTTATGATAAGTATGTAGAAAGCATTTTGTTACCACATACTGTTTGTTCAATGTGACAGTGCCTGCTGGTTGCCACCAGGCACTTGTTTTGTTAACAATATGAATCATGATGTAAAGTGTATATGAAATAATTCATATTTGAACTGTGGTTGTAGATGCAAGTGAAGTATGATCCTCGCAGTGAATTTTCCAATTTAAGCAACTGGAAAGAAGAAGCCTGAAAAAAATTAGAGCTTCAACAGGATTCGAACCCATGACCTCCGCGATACCCGTGCAATGCTCTACCAACTGAGCTATGAAGCCACACACTGGGAGCAAGGTCAATTTATTAAGTTCATATCTCCCGTAAGGAGTGAAATGATGTAAAGTGTATATGAAATAATTCATATTTGAACTGCGGTTGTAGATGCAAGTGAAGTATGATCCTCGCAGTAAATTTTCCAATTTAAGCAATTGGAAAGAAGAAGCCTGAAAAAAAAATCAGGGCTTCAACGGGATTCGAACCCATGACCTCTGTGATACCGGTGCGATGCTCTACCAACTGAGCTATGAAGCCACACACTGGGAGCAAGGTCAATTTATTAAGTTCATATCTCCCATAAGGAGTGAAATGATGTAAAGTGTATATGAAATAATTCATATTTGAACTGTGGTTGTAGATGCTTAAATTGGAAAATTTACTGCGAGGATCATACTTCACTTGCATCTACAACGGCAGTTCAAATACATGTATGAATTATTTTATATACACTTTACATCATTTCACTCCTTACGGGAGATATGAACTTAATAAATTGACCTTGCTCCCAGTATGTGGCTTCATAGCTCAGTTGGTAGAGCATTGCACCGTTATCGCGGAGGTCATGGGTTCGAATCCTGTTGAAGCCCTGATTTTTTTCAGGCTTCTTCTTTCCAATTGCTTAAATTGGAAAATTTACTGCGAGGATCATACTTCACTTGAATATGAATCATGTTATTAAGTGGATAAATAAAAAACACAATATAAAAATACTCTCAAATGACTGATAACATAAAGCACCAAATTTCTCAAACTCACAGTTCTGTATTGAACCCACTCTGCATGTTTATATTGTAGACTTCCTCCCAGTTCTTCTGACAGCTGCGAACTGTCAATGAACTCCTCTAACTCAGCGGCAGCATTGAGAGAGACAATCTACAACAGTAACGAAGAAAAAATCCAAACAATGTGAATATTTTATGAACATATTATGCAGTTATTGTTGTCGTCAATCAGCCGGAAAACAAACCACAAACGTTTGAAGCGACAGATTATTCAAACATTGACTTGTAGAGACCAGCTTGGTTACAGAATCATGCTAAAGAGGAATCAGAAACATATCATAATAAGGGCCATAGTTGCGGGATAAGTCTGTTTATTTACAAAAGCAGAAAATCTCAACAAAGACAGGATCAAAACTCACCAAGCTGCTCTGCTCAGACAAAACGCACATGGTCAGAGTGAGCTGAGGCTTAGCGCGCAATGTCACATGACAGATAAAAAATTAATGTTCAGTTTGTCAGCAACCGTTACCTTAGTTTAATGATCTATTATTAATATTAATAATATAAAAATGTTGTTTTACTCTCAAAGACTGAGACAAAAGACCATAATTGTCTCTAAAGTGGCCAATAATATTTTTTCACATGATAAGATCATATAATACCACTCCACTTCATCCCAACTAAGGGAAGATGTGATTGTAGGCATCAGATGCCTCCATGTAAAGTAGCTTATCAAGAATTGCTTCCTAATCCTCTGAATGTTAAATATATGATACTGACATACTGTACTGCACCACACATGCACCACCCAAACACCTGTAAGGTTAACATTACCAAATTTCTGATGTTGATTAATAATTGCAGGCAACAAAAGGAGCCCAAAATCCTAATCTCAACGTTGCTTTTACAAACGCATGCGCCACAGTTGTATAGTTTGGCCCTGACTCGATTTTGCTGAAATCTTGAAGCTTCCACCACGAATGCATGGAATGCAAAGAATGCTATTTTTTCACGCGCATCACGCATAACATTTGGACCTCGGATCACATGAAGGTCATGCATAGCAGCTGCACCAACCAATCCAAATCGAGCGTGTCAACTTGGATTTGACCTTTCTGTTCATGTTGTCGCGTTGTATGCCATTTCCCAGCCGTATTCCGTCTCAATCGAGAGTGGCAAATGTTCGTCCTTAACTTCGATCACGGAGTGTCAGAATTGTTTTCCCTTTAGCTGACAAGTGCATAGTGTGAGATCGCGTTCTTTAATTTCATAGAAGCGTGGAGCGAAAGCTGTTCGTCCTTGACTTAACAAGCACATTGTCTGCGATCGTTGTCTTCGATCTCAGAAGCGTGAAGCAACAGCATTGGTCTTCCTTCAGCTCAGCTCAAACACGGAGCTATCGCGGTTAAAATCACGGCAAATACAGTGTAGGCTATCACGACCTATTGGTTTGTTTACGAAATATCGCCTTCTTTGATTTCATATTTGTCCATGATTTTTAAAAAAATCACACTTGCGTTAAGTCAATCATTTTGATTCGATCAATACGCATACTTTATAACCTAGAGTGCTTTTATTTACGCCGTGAAACAGCAACAATAATTATTACAGCATATTACTAAATCTAAGGAAAGCAAACAATGGGATTAGTGTCACGTGGAATACTCTGGTGTTACTGTTTCACAAAGTTTGTAAAATCACTCTATTGCTACTGTCAAAATGGAGGAAACTGGAGGGTGTGCTCATGGACAAACAGAATCAACCGACCTATAGGCCCCCAAATCTTTTATTCACCTTTTAGGTAAAAAAAAAATCGTCGCCCGCATTTACTAACCTTTGGTTATTACTAGTGTTAATTATATTTTTCTTTATGGGAATTTTGTCCGATTACTTTCAAGTATCAAATATTACAGTATTACCCATGGCCAGGGTCTTGAACCCAGATTCAATTCTTGATCCAACCAATATAGAAAGTACCGTAAAGACTCGTGTATAAGCCGCACTCGTGTATAAGCCGCACCTCCAACTTTCAAGCATGATTTCGGGAAAAAAGATAACTCCAAAAAGTACTCCAGAGTACTCTACTAGTAAAAAAGTTTGTCGTTTGTTCGCAGATGTTAGCAATAATCTAGACGAAATCTGTATTTCCAGCGACGTTAGTAAGTTAATGAACTTTGAAAATACCTTTTAAAAGCTTCTCTTTAATCAATTTCCCTATTCCTGACAACTGACAACAGTTATCTTCATTGCTAAAGCCCACAGTAGATACAAAACGAATTCGCAGAAGAACAATGCAAAACGTTCGCTTAGTAACCACGCAGTCATTTAACGAGGGAAGTCTGGATGCCAGAACATGGAAACGTTCGCTTTCGCAACAGCTGTTCGTGGATATCATGTTTACAAGTGGAGAAAAACTTGTTGCTAAACGAGAGTTTAACAAAACCATGGACAAACAAGCTGTGAAAGTAGTAAAGGACGATGAAACGGTCGGCCATTCGCCTGGCAAGTTCTCCCGAATAGTGTGGTATTTTCTTGCACGTAATGGAGAAATCAGTGTTAAAGTGATCGGTCGCAGACGATGCGGAAGAATGGAGGTTCCATAACAGTTTGAATTTAGCTGCTCAACAAAGTACAAATGAAACTCTTGAAAGAACTACTGCCGAGCAAGAGTCGGGTTGAGGACCGTCCTGAAGATTCTAACAAACGGCTCATTTAGGAGCTACCAAAACTAATGATCAACAACAGGTTTCATTATGTTTGATCTTTATTTACTGAAGGTTTTCAGTTCAATTTGTGACGACAACAAGCCAGTTTACCCTCTCTGAAAGGAATGGTCTCGTGTATAAGCCGCACCCACGATTTTTGGCCTAAAACTTTAGCAAAAAGGTGCGGCTTATACACGAGTCTTTACGGTACTTAAATCACACCTGTCCAGCCATTAAACCTAACAATGGATTTTCAATCATTTTCTCCTACAAAATGTGTTCTACTTAGCCTCAATAAACCATTTTACAGTCTTCTCAGTGACCTGGCCTTTGCATAGCTGCGAGACTGGAGGTGACCTTGCTTTGACTAATCTGCTATTTTCATGTACGTGTAAAAGCAGCTAGTTAGCATTAGAACAACTTGATTTACAAAACAAAAGCAGTGAAGTCTGTATCCAAACAAGGTAAACACCAGCCTCCCTGCCATTCAGAGGCCAGGTCACTGAGCAGACGACTGTAAAATGGCTCTACTGATTTTTGTACCAAAGAAACTTAAGGTTACTGTAGACCTTCAAAGGCCAAATTTTGCAATTTTGTTTTCTTTGTTCCTGATGTAGCTAAAATATTGATTCAAAGTTTGGTGAAAAAAACAAAAAAACTATTTTGGAGAAGAGTTAATAAATAACTAAAGGCATTATAATCCCATTAAACACATCTAGCGCCCATGAATTTTTCACAGCAAACATTTGCATATTTAGTTTATATTGTGCTGTTTCACGTTGTTTAGGCCGTTGGTATCAGTGAATTTTTTAACGTATAGTCCGTGAAAACTTACATTATGAATTCATCGAAAAGAGAGAAGATGCCTTGGACAAAATCACGTAAAAAAACCCAGGCTGAAAAAAAAGGAAAAAGGTGAATATTTGTTGTGTCCAGGTGCGATAATGTAAATGGGGAATCCTTTGTGGTGGCTTGCCCCGTTTGACGATTTGTCCACACTAGATTTCAAATTTCTAACAAAGAATTCGTCAACCTATCTATGAAAGACATTCTGTTCAGCTGGAATTGAAATACATTCAAGCACAGAACTTGAAAATAAAGCGAATTCATTGCGGTGATCACGTTTTGTTTTGGACCACGCTCGGTTGACTGGATGTTTGGTTCTCTGGTGGTCGCCATAACTTTCCTTCTATTTTGTTGGTTAGTGCCTTTCCTCTTTATTGTTTTTACAGAAGCTTTTCTTCTTGATTTATCTGGCCACTTTTTTTGCTGCAATCACTATTCGACAGTGTTTGACTGCAACTGCAAAATTTCCCGCAAATTCAATGGGCTATTTTTGTTTTGGGCTCTCAGGGGGTTTGAAGCTTATGTTTCATTGGTCGACGGCATGACTCAGTTGACCGCTGCTTTGATGAGGTGTGATAAGCTTTCAAAACTTTGGGAGGCTAAAACTCGGGCTTTATTTTTGTGTGGATTTCCTTGCTTCAAGCGACTTAATAGGGTATGTAGATTTGACGGATTCTTATGAAATTTGGCCAAAATGTTCCTTGGTTATGAATGCACAAAAGAGTGTGAGGCTTTTTTGATTTTTCAAATACTTCTTCTTTTATGTGCTCTCATTTGACGAAGCTCAGCAAATATTCAATTCGCCAACTTCAAAATAGATTTTCTCGGCAACCAATCGAAATATCGAAAAAGCCTCACACACTTTTGTAGTCCATCACCTACTAATTGGCACTGTGCAGTTTGTTTGGTTGTATGTGCCAGCAGCAAATAGTGTCAGTTTTGAGTTTGAAGGCTTGCGTGCACTTACCATTAAATCAAATCTTAAAGATGTTTATTTCTTCTGATTTTACATTTTATTAGCTTTACGATGATATATACTTTTCTATGGTTAAAGCACAAGCCACACGCATACGAATGATTCTTCTGAAGACACCCCTGAAGGTCTACAGTAACCTTAAGCAAGCAAGCAAACAAGCAACTACTTGTAAGCAAGACTTTAAAATTAAAGGAAAACATGGCTGTTGCAAGTTGCAAGTTGACACTAAGTTGCTCCAAATAATGCCTAAATTACAAATTTTACTAGGCAAGGGAAACGTAACATTTAATAATTATAATAATAAACAGGTTTTAAATTTC
>CM042755.1:26862788-26880288 GCA_022496165.2 Catalaphyllia jardinei
TGCACGCCGCAATCTTGGATTTCATGACATCACCGCCTTGCCTCTGTTGTTGGAAAGCTGAGGTCCTTTTGTTTGAAACAATAGGGCAATGCAGCAACGTCATAAAATCCAAGATAGCAGCGCGCAAAAAATTAAAAGCAATAATCATTTCCATGTATTATAATTACTAATTGCCATGTTTTCCTTGTCCAGTAGTTTAATTTGTAATCTAGGCATTATTGTAATCAGCTCAAGACCAACTTGCTTTAACAGCCGAGATTCCCCTTTAATAAGAGCAAGCATGGTTTCATTGCTTTTGATGCCATAGTATCAACTTACTGAGGGTGTGATTTTACCTGTATTTTTGAGTCACCAAGCAGACCATCAGCCACAAAGCTTGGCTTAGAACCAAGTTTCTGGAAAAATCCTTGTGGCTTTAATACATAAATGGTATGTATGCATACTTTATTTGGAAAACATTTCTGTAAACAAAAAAGGATCCTTGTATAATAAGTGAGGTAATTCAAGCAACAAAACTGACAAACATTAAATATATTAAATTATGTGGTATATTTATGTACATATATATGTGTATGCGCCAATTCGAAAATACTGAAGCCCTACTAATGAGGGTAAAAGTCTGAGTCCTAAATAGAAAATTTGTCAATTAAGAAGTTGAGAAAGTTCCTCTTGCAAAACTCTTACTAGTACATTTAATATATTGTACAATTGTACGTCAATATATTAAATGTACATTGCCTCATACAATGCTTGTTGGGTAGGTGAGTTTTTGAATCAAGGTTTGGTCAGTTTGTAACTGTCTAAGTTAGATATTAGAGACGTTTCTGTCAGATCGTATTTCAGAACCCCGTGCCTTCTAGTAGTCGTCCGTGTGCGTAGGCTGTGTTCTGCGTTTGCGAAGTTTATTGCGAAGATTTAATTGTGGATCCTGCGTTAATAACTACTCAGGCGTACAGAGAGGACAATCGGTAAGCACGTTTTACCTTTCCTAGTTTCATTTCATTGGTTTTATTTGTAGTTTAGTTATTTTGTCGTTTCCTGCGACTGTGTTGTTATCATATCCGATTATTGTTTGACTTCGTCCTTTCGTGTCGCTTAGACTAGATGTTTTGCTTGTATTTTAGTTTGACGGTTTTGAGCATTGGTATATTTGTATTAAAGATAAATATTGGAAATCAACACGAAGTCCAGCGCTCTTGATCACTGCTTCGACGTCCTTTATTTAATTCTGAACTTGCGGTAATCGCACCTGGAATCAGTTACACAGTTATATTATGATGTTGAACACTGGCCACTATGTTTTGCTGCCTTATCTGTGATGGACTTGTAGCAGTTTAGTAAGAGGAACTTTCTTTTTTTTTCTTTTTTACACTGGGAATCTTTCTTCTTATCTGTTAAGTGCCACTGGACTTAAGCTAGAATTTTGTTGCTATCAATTTAATTAAGTGTTGTCATTACTTATTAAAGCTTTTTTGCAGACCTGTATTTTTTGAAGACAAGTTTTCACTGCTCCCCATTTGTCCTTCCTCCTGTCAAGTACTATGATAAATCCTTTCTTGACCATCTCTTCACTAAAATGTTTAAGTCGAAAAATTTGTCAAGAAGTTAGTTACACAATGCACCTACATGACCTAAATTATCCACTGTGAGCATGAGGTTTCTATTGACTGCATGACAGCCATAGCATTGCAGTAGCACTAACTGAAGTCAACTATCAGAACAAACAGTTTAATTTGCCATTTGAGCCCGAGGCCCGTTCGAAACGCCACTCCATCCATGCGCCGAACCTAACTGAAGAGTTAAGTATGGCAGAAGAGCGGCGTTTGAATCAGTTGGGTTTGGCAGGTTAGGTTTGGAGTACAAAATTCATGCTTTACCGATTTTCATATTTTTTGTTTATCATTTCCATGGCAATATTGATTACCTTAAAAAACACATTTAGAAAAACTTCAATCTTTTTCCAAAAACTGGTGTTATTTCCACATCGATCAGAGTAAGGGAAGGTTGGTAAAATGCCAATTGAAAATGCTAGGTATGGTGCAGAAAAAATTGTATTGAACCACCTTAAACGACAAAAATTGAAAGATGATCAAACCAATTTGAATATGGAACGTGTACTTCAGCGCTGAAATGTCTTTTTTTGTTCGCTAAATGACTTGCGTTCAAATGTAACATTTTTTTGGTTTGGTTTGTACAGAAAATAGAAGGAAGAGACTGAAGGCTTCCAAAAACGATTGAATACAAGATTGTGTTTCATTTTGAACTCTTCCAGTTCCCACTGGTTGCATATTGAAATTATAGCTTCACACACTCGCACACGGAATTGCGGTATGCAGTCGCCACACATCAATGAACATAGAATCTGTGTATCAAAGCTATAACATTTTCTTCTCACAGTAAATACTTTTTATAACTGGTCAATGTAAAATAATGAAACAAAGCACGCAACATTTATGGTTTTCTTTTTACATATGGTTTTTCATCTTTACTTTTCCTTCGCGCTGAAGAAATCTAGGCAAAGTGATCGAGATAAGAATGATACAAGAAGTGAGAAGAGAAGGCGGTGTTCACAGTTTGTACTGCGGAAATTTTTGGCGACCAAAACATTTGTACTGGCGAGCAAATCTATAAAACTTAGGAGCCAGCTGGTCCCAAGGTTTTTTTTCAAAAGTTGAGCCCTGGATTCTGGCAATGAAATGTTTTAAGGTTACTATGCACCTTCAAACCACTCATTTTGTTGAAATTTTGATTTTTAGGTTAATTTATAGGTCTACGCATGAACTCTCAAAAATTTTAAATGATGGCGGAGAAATCGCGGTTCTTACGTTTTCGCCGGAAGTAGAAGTTCACGCCTTGATTGACAGTCCTATGATGTTATGCAATCAACCGAGATGACTTTCACAGAATTATACAGATGTGAAGAATCGGCTACTCAGTTGATCAGCCAGAGAGTACATACATACATACATACATACATACATAAACTTTATTTATCCTCGGATTTTAGTGTAGCTTACATAGCTAGTATCTCCGATCCTAATTTACTGATTTAAAAGTTACAACATTAGAGTATCTTCCCCAAGGTGCAATTCTTTTGGGTATGAATAAACCTAGACCATGGAAATGTCCATAAACCTAGACCATGGAAATGTCCGTGGACCAGTCCAAAGAAGCGAAAGAAGCAGACCAAAAATAAAGATACAGCAATGAGCAAACAAGCAAAAGTTGGC
The DNA here is from genome assembly GCA_022496165.2 of Catalaphyllia jardinei. NCBI lineage: Eukaryota > Metazoa > Cnidaria > Anthozoa > Scleractinia > Caryophylliidae > Catalaphyllia > Catalaphyllia jardinei. Next base: position 26,866,019 of record CM042755.1, read on the forward strand.
GGAAAGTTGAAGGTACGGCTATCTGGGATCAAAAACGCAAAGTCAAGAGTCGACAAAGGCGCTGTAATGATAGTACTTGTTCTTTGTGGCTGGCTTGCCGCTTCTTAACCAATCCAACATGCTTTTCTCCAACATACCAGCTGACGAGTTTCTGTCGAATCTGTCATAAATAAACAAAAGAGTTCTTGCCATTTCGCATGAAGGAATGGCTCGATTGCTGTATGGATGTTTGCTCTTCCTACAAATACGGAAGTGATATTGGACTTGAAAGGCTTTCTTATCAATCAAAAATTATCCCTATCAACATCAGAATATCACCATTATTATCAAGGTTGAAAGTGAAACTAGTCTCTCTTGCAGCCATTTTTAGCCTCGTCACGCAACGCTAAAACGGCTGCGAGGGAGACTAAAGTAAAACATGCCCGATTTCTGAATTCGCCATGATAATTCTCTCTAAAATTTATCGGTTCATTTGAAGCTGTCACGTTTTCTTTTACTAACTTGTTTTTCCCTCCTAGCCGCTTTAGTTTGCTTTCTAGCGGTCATTCCCATGGTTGCCTTCCCCAATTTGCTCCAACAGCTTTAAGAAAAAAACGAGCAGCCAAAAAAATTATCTTCGCTTTGAGCGCAATGCGGAAGGGTTGATTGAAAGAATTTCACCAGGAGGCGAACGGAAGTAAACTTTCCAAGCGTTCATTGGCTCAGGTATCTGAGAACCCAGTTGACTGTGTTTGTGAGCGGAGTTTGTTTTGCGAAGCAGGAAAATTTTTCAGTGCTGTTTTCTCGAAACAATTTTTTCCCCAGAAGGGGACACTTTAAAGAGCTACAAGTCAAAGGGAATTTGTTCAATTGCTCTCAAATTTTGACAGTAGCCAGTTTCACATGTAAACAACAAAAATGTGTCTCCAAATTGTTTATTTCAAAATACTTTTTTTTCAAGAGTGCTTTTTGTACGATCAATCCACATTTTCTTAATCCTATTTCAAAAATGTTCTATAACTTTTCACTGAAATTGAATATGGCAAATCGGAGACACTTTGGCCCTGGAAACGAAGGAACAAATTAAATAAGCGAAAAACAAAATTCGCTTAGTTGACATGTAATGCTCAAAAGGTGATTCGGGCGCTCGCGTTTAGGAGTCATGTAAAATTCGACAATTCATTTTTTCAAAAAGTTTGGTATAGTCTGATAGCCAGTCCTATAAGTTTTACTTTGATATAGGGATTTAGATATCTACAGTTTAAACTGGACGCGCTACATCGCTTGCACGCGAGACACCCCTGAAGGTGCATAGTAACCTTAAACTAGAATCAGCCCACTATATAAACTTCACACCTGGCCAGTCCAACAAGGTATTTAAACACTCTTTCGGCATCTCTGTCACTAAGACTTCCAAACTTGGGATGATCAGGTATTGTGACAAACAGGCATCCACTCTTAGCTTGTGCTCCTACAAGTACCAAAATATAAATTACAAAATAATCAGAGAGTAAAAAGTGAACCTATATGAATTAACAATTATCAACAAGCTTAATTATCAAATTTATAACTACATGTAGTTGTAATCAAAGATGTATACACAAGAAAAAGGAAGTCAAAGTGACATAAGAGCAATCCTGGTCTTAAGTCTTGAGACATTTTTCACTTTTGTCAATATATGGTCCTAATCTGTCTACCTCCCCCTCCCCATCCCCAACATAATGTAGCCCAACTATTTCAACATCAGTTTTTAGGGGAGAGGGGTTTAGCAAATTAAATAATGACTTCCCACTTCAAAATAATGCATCACCAGTTGTCACTCTGTCAACTATCCTAAGGACTTTTAGCCAGAACTGTAGGTCTTCAGAGAACTACTGATCACTTTATGCCTCACTGACTGGCGGCAAACAGGATAAGCGAAAGAGGTGGCTTAATTATCACAAACAAATTCAACAGGAAAGGTCATTCAAATTATTAAATTTGTATATTAGAATAATAAAAGCCATAGTTTGTCATCACACAAGTCATTGTAGTGATTGTTTAAAATGGAGAATTAGTATATGTAATAGGACTACATGTTGTCCAATTTGGAAATAATTAGGTAAAAAAAATTCTGAGGACAGCCAAAATTGGACTAGGCCTGTGGCCTCGTCCAATTTGGTTGTCAGAGGAATTTTTTGAACCATGATGGCTGAGCGAGATACGAGAACTCCTGGTCCTTTGGTACTCAATGCTAATGCAGAGGACAACTGGAGGACGTTTTCCATGCAGTTTGAAATTTATCTTGTTGCGAAAGGCAAGGATGAAAAACCGGATAAGTTGAAAGTAAACATGTTACTTAATTGTGCTGGACCTGAAGCGATTGAGGATTACAGTCATTTTGTTTACAATGAAGGAGAAGGGAAGGAAAACTATGCAGATGTATGCAAGAAATTTAAGGAACTCTGCAAAGGAATGTGATATATGAAAGGTTAGTGTTTAATCAGCATAACCAGAAAGAGGGAGAGAGGATTGATAATTATGTCAGTGAACTGAAACGGTTGTCGCTAACGTGTGATTTTGGTGATCTGCGAGATTCGCTAGTAAGGGATCGAATTGTGGGAGGTATGCTGTCTGACGAGCTGAGAGGAGAACTGCTAAAGAAACCTGACCTGACCCTTCGAAAGGCTCATGATTACTGCCGAACCTTTGAGGCAGCAGAATTGCAAAAGTACAAGTTTAGCACACCAGCAGGTGCTGGAACTGAACATTCAATAGGAATTCAGCCTGTTAAGGTAAACGAACAGGACAAGAAACCCCCTCGTTCCTGTAAGTTTTGTGGTTACAAGCACCCATTTACTAAACTATCTCGCTGTCCAGCATTTGGAAAATTGTGTCTTAAGTGTAAACAAAAATGTCATTTTGCCCAAGTGTGCCCAGCAAATGTCAAAGGGGGCTCCCAACTTGATGTAGTGCAACACGCCCAGAGTTCAAGTCAGGAAGTACATACGTATTTTGAATCTATTGAACTTGGAAGTGTTCTGGATGCCAGGAAATCCAGAAAGAGCCTGGTAACTATTCAGATTGGAGGACAGGCGGTTGAAATCAAGGCAGACACAGGTGCAGAGGCAACAATCATTCCGTATCATCTGAATGAGAAAATTACCAAGAAACCTCTCCAGCAGATTCGGTAACCTTTAAAAGGGTGGCTTGCAACTAAGCCCGTTCATCCGAGAGGCTGTGTACGCCTTCCTACTTGGTACAAGAACCGTCAAATGGATTTGCTGTATCTTGTTGTTGGTGGAAACTTTACACCTTTACTGGGTTGTGATGCTTGTTTGGATTTAGAAGTCCTTAAGTTTATGAATCTCCAACTGATTGATTTGCCACACCTGATCAAGCCACACCAAAAACACAGGGAGCATGTGAAGACCAGACTATGTTCCAAAAACATTCACTTTTATGTGGATATCAAGATTGTTTCAGTGATAAACCTGGGAAACTTCCTAACAAAGTGCATCTGGAAGTTGATACTTCAGTGCCACCAGTTGAACACCCTCCCAGGAAAATTCCAGTTGCTATGTTGGAACCTGCAAGAGAAAAGCTCAAAGAGATGGAAGAAGCTGGTATTATTGTGAAAGAGGATGAGCCTACACCTTGGGTTTCATCAATGCTAGTTATTGACAAAAGGACACCCCACCTTCAAAGGATGATCTTCGAATTTCTATTGACCCCAGAGACCTTAACAAAGCGTTGAAACGTCCCCACTACCCAATGGTTACTGTCGAAGAAGTGGCAAACCGACTTGCAGGTACTAAGAGTTTCACTTCACTTGATGCATGCAGTGAATACTGGCAGCTCCCTGTAGATGATGAGAGTTCCAAGTTTTTGACGTTCAACACTCCGTGGGGGCGATATCGATTTACAAGACTCCCTTTTGGTATCTCACCAGCCCCTGAACTCTACCAAAGGGAGTTGGACAGACTCTTTGAAGGAGTCCCTGTTGAAATTATAGTAGATGGTTTCCTAGTGCATGGTAAAGACCAAAGTGAAGTTGATGAGAAGATGAAAAGAGTGTTGGACAGTAGCAGAGAGTTGGGCTTGAAGTTTAACCCCAAGAAAGTTAAACTCAGAGTTCCAGAAGTGAGCTATGTTGGACACCTATTCTCTGCTGAAGGCTTGAAACCGGATCCTGAGAAGATCAGAGCCATAAATGGCATGCCACCCCCTGTAGATAAAGAAGGTGTCCTTTGCATACTAGGAACTGTCAATTATTTAGACAAGTTCATTGAACACAAGGTTGACATACAAGAGCCTGTTTCACAACTTACACAGAAAGATGCAGCATTTGTTGGGGAAAAACCCCAACAAGAGGCTTTCAACCATCTGAAATCTGTGATCACAAGTGCACCTGTACTAGCTTATTTTGACAACACCAAGGAAACTGTGCTAAATGTATAGGCAACTATCGAGGGCCTTGGTGCAGTGATCATGCAGGATGGAAAACCAGTTGCATTTGGATCCAAAACACTCACTACCTGCGAGAGGAGATATGCAAACATCGAGAGAGAGTTACTGGCAATAGTTTGGGGAGCACAAAAGTTTCACATGTATGTGTATGGGCGCAGAGTGATCGTACAAACGGATCACAAACCGCTGGAGTCAATCTTCTGGAAGCCTCTAAATGATGCCCCTCCCAGGCTGCAAAGGATGCTATTGAAACTGACTAAGTACGATCTTGATGTACGATATGTACCTGGTAAGCAACAGGTGATATCCGACTATTTAAGCAGGGCTCCAATCAGTGACACTGCACCAGCCACGGAGCCTGAAGTTGTGATAGGGATCAATTTGATTGAAGACCTTGGATTTGAAAGCAGCACACTGAAAAGATTTAAGGAGACTTCAAGCAATGACAAGACTTCAAGGGTGGTGACGGAGTACTTCCTGAAAGGGTGGCCGTCTGAAAAAGAACAGGTTGATGAACTTGCTAGAGAGTATTGGAGCTTTAAGGAAGAGCTGAGCATGGAGGATGGGTTGCTGTTTAAATCAGACCGAAAAGTAGTCCCGAGACCACTGAGGGCTAAAGTGCTAGAAGAAATCCATGGAGCACATATGGGAGAAAGCAAGAGCCTTAGCTTTGCCAGGGATTATGTCTTCTGGCCTTCAATGACTGCCCAGATTAAAGACAGAGTCAGCTCCTGTTCAATTTGCAATGCCCCCCGTAACCGGCAACAGAGAGAGTCATTGCATCCACATGGCATCCCAGGACTACCATGGCAGGTAGTAGGAACTGATTTGTTTGACTATGGCAGGCCAAACATACCTATTAGTGACTGACTTCTACTCAAAGTACCTTGAAATAGAATTACTCCGCCGGAACATGGCCTATTGTGTCATCAACAACTTGAAGAAAATATTTGCAAGGTTTGGAGTCCCTGATGAGGTTGTAAGTGACAATGGGTCACAGAACAGCAATACCAGGAATCTATTTAGCACCACTCATGAGTTCAAGCAGTTTGCTGAAGAGTGGGGTTTTTGGCTCACCACAAGCTCTCCAGAGCACCCCCAGTCAAACGGAGCAGCAGAAAAAGCTGTGCAGACCGCCAAACGCATTTTCGAGAAGGCTGTAACCGACAAAAAGACCCTTTTGAAGGCCAGTTGAAGTATCGCAATACACCTTTTGAAGATATTGGTGTGTCACCTGTACAGTTGCTGATGAGTCAGCACACTCGCACAATGATACCCACTCATCGACGTCTCTCATTACCACAGGCAGTGGATCCTGATCAAGTCGTGAAAGCACTTAAACAGCACCAGTCTGTTTCTAAGAAGAACTATGACACACAAAGTAGAGATCTGCCGCCACTTGAGGCTGGAGACAAAGTGCGGATTCATCCAAACCGAGATAGGGAATGGCGTAAAGCTAAGTATTACCGCGATCATACCTACTGCAGGATGAAAGTGGGCGTGTCTATAGAAGAAACAGAAAGCAGATAATTTCAGTTCCGAATGATCATCTAATGTGTCCACAGCTGCATGATCCTTCTTTAAGTTCTCTGTGTGCTGATGTCCCCATGAGTCCATCGTCACCGACAACTGAGAAGCAGGCACCAGGACACATGGAACTAGCAGAATAGCCAGCAGGAAATGAGGAACACTCACCAATTGTAACCAGATCTGGACGGCAAGTTAGAAAGCCACAAAGGCTCATTGAATCCTTATAGGAGGGAGATGTTGTAATATTATTGAACCTGTGGGGACCCCCCCCCCCCTATGGCATGGGGTTCCCTGGTATTTTAGGGACCACCCCGCAGATGAGCGGCCGCGGGAATTAACATGGAGAACGTACTGAAAGTTGAACACTTTGATCATTGAGTTTGTTTAGTTAATTCATTGAGTAGCCTTAGAACCAGCGTACAGCAAAAACCAAGTCAAACATTGAACTCACCAGATAAGAAGGCATACTTTTCTTGTAAAATAGCAGCTATTTCAATGGCTTTTATTTTAGGTTCTTCTTTAACAGTTGCTAATGGGAATGAAAGGCAGACATTAGTGATCAGATGTAATTTCATGCTATTGCTGACATCTGTTTGCTTATTAAGAAACTCATTCAGTCAACATGCAAACAAATTTCAGTTAAAAATAATCCAATGTCAGTTTCCTGTCTCATAGGGAATTAGTAGGATGGTGAATTAACTTCCTAAATTAAAATATAACTTGGCTTCATAGGTATGATCAGTGCCCAAGGGTGTGAGTTCTGAACTGTTTTGGTGTGAATTGATCATTTTGAAGACGTGAAATAGATGTGGGATGATTGTAACATAATCTTGTGAGAAATTTAGAAACTATTTTTTTTCATTAACGCCTTCCTTACGTCTATTTTGGGAAGTTAAGTGTGATTTGAAATGAGATCAGGAATTTTAAGCTCAAACCAACCCTAGACCGTCTCAGTGCCTCATGATCAATGTGGTCTCGTTTTAAAAACAGTATGAGAAAAGGGAAGATCACAGATTTTATACCTGAAATAAGTTTAAATAATATTAACGGTTTTACTTTAAAGAGAACCACTGGTACTAATGGAAGCAATGGATAAAGACGCCTGCTAAAGACAAAAGCGAAATTATCTTTAAATTGTTAAACGCGATTAAATATTAAATTTATTCACGCTGGGATGATTAAAGTACTTGTCGGATACTTGATATATAATCTAGCGAATAGCAGGCTCGTTATTAAATAATTACAATATCCGCAATGTTAATATGAAACAACGCTGTTTCAAAAACACGAAAAACCTTTTTAAAATAAATTTAACTGTGGCCGCGGCCGACACCAAAATCTTAAGTTTCGCAGATGTTTCACCTCCCAAACAGATTACAACAGATGTCGTTCACCCTTACCAAAGATGGAGCGTCGGTTTGATTTTTTAGACATTCTTGATTTCTTGATGTTGATAGAGAGTACTGCCTTCTTCACATCTGATTTGTTCGGACCACAGCCAAACGCTACGTAACAAACTCAACAAACATGGCGGAAAGTGCTGCTGATCAGTTCAGAATTGTGCTTCCAGGCATGAATCTCGAGCTCAGCCAGTGTTGCACTATTGCAAAATTATATTCTGTATGATATTAAAATTACCATTTCCTCACAGAAAAGGCAAACTTTTCAATCACTACACCACAAAAATGATCGCTTGATGATAAACTAGCCCCAGCTTTTTTCATGCGCAACTGCGTTTATTTTGTGAAATGGACCCGATCACATTTTCTCGTCAACTGTTCTGGTTGACCAATCATTAAGTTACACTAGAATCAGAGCGCTAGACTATTAAATACTGTAAAACAAAGTTAACAAGTCTGATCGGAAAAGAAAAGGCCCACAATTACAAAATTACGCCCGAAGAAGTCGGCGGGAAATATCATCGTTCCCGGGAAAATTTACAGCTGCATTTGCCTATGCATGTCTCAATCAAAATTGAACGCTTTTAGAAAATTCGTGGTGGATCATATACAGTCATGGGTGACAAGGGTAAAGTTCCTAATCATCATCTTACACTCTTATGTCACGCAAAACATTCCAACGTACCGAAAAACGCAAAACAAGCGCGAACAAAAGATTTCGAGGTCGGATCAAAAGTTTCCAAGACCGACGAATTTCTAAGTAATTCTATTCGCTACCCCGTCATCTGCAGTGCTGGAGCTGGATGGAAGATTGAACATCCTACCGTGTTTTAGAGCGTTTCCATAGAGCCGAAAGACTGATGACCACAGCCATCTGGTGCCAGCTCCTTTTGAACTGGTTTTACATGTATGTGACATACTGTACAACAAAGTTAAGACTGAAACTAATAATTTTTGCAATATTTTACCATAAATATGATAACCCGCCTAGATTAGCTCTGCTACATGTATAAGTGGGCTTTGTAAACCTTTACATAAATTGTAAAATTCAAATAATAACAATAAATGGTTCTGTAACATTCTCATTCTTATTGGAAATGTATCCTTGTAGAATACTCATTGAAAACTACACTCCACAACGCGAAATTCTGGTAATTCTATTACAAAGTTTTGAATTTCACCTCACCTTTTTACTTCTAGAGTACAAAAACACTGTATTTAATACTGGCATTGTGTGTGGGTGCATTAAGTCTGTATATATTCTTTAATCCATTGACTCCTGGAGCTTTTTGCCAAAAATGCGTTTTTTGGACATTTTGGTGGTTTTGAGGCTGGATCTCGGCCAAATTAGCTTTAATCTGGTTGAAAATGTATTTGCAACACCACAGCTAGCACTTCTTGCCACTAGAATCGCGTTTTACGACATTTTGGCTCGGGCGTGCGTAGAAATCAAAATTTTGGATGAGGTAACCTACGTCTTTAGGATTTTCGATTTTTGAATTTCCCCCCCCCCCCCCCCTTCCTTTTTCTCTTTTTCTTTTCTTTTTGCTGTAGTGACTGACCTTCTGCTGGGCTTGCTTGCGGTTAAAAACCTTCTAAGAAAGCGTCATAGAGGCGGCCAATTTTTACCATGAAGCAGCCAGGTGTAGTGCATAGGCCTGCATATCTCGGGCTCCATTAGGACGATCACTCTGTCAGAAGTGGAAGAGAGGCCAAGGCTCGTCACGGCCGGCACAGGAGTCAATGGCTTAATATGTTGATCATCTTTTCTTTCCTTTTTTGTACATGTACACAATATTTCTTTTACGTCACTACTGAAATGAGACTGCATGGTATAGATCTATATATAGCCACATTTCTCTGATAATGGTGTGCTACTATGATTTGAAGGGATACGCAAATGTTTGCAGTTTCCTGTCAACTATGATGCCTTGTGGGAGTCCTCTTATATTGTGGACATCCTGCTACAGCTTATTATGGACAGAAGCTACATCCCTACAGAGGTATGTATGAAAATGACCCCCTCTATTAGACTAACTTACCTTACACCCTGGGGCAGATCTTGGGGGAGGGTGCAGGGGTGCACATCCCCCCCCCCCCTGAGATGAAGCCTTTTTATTATTTGCTTTAAAAATTTGTTAACCTCAGCAGTCAGTTATGCCATTCCTTAGTGGTGAGCCCCCTCCTAAGAAAAATCCTGGGACCCCTGCTACATACAGAATTGTGGACACTTCATGTGGTCCCAAACTAATATTTTTTATTTTTTTCTCCTCGTTATAATGAGCAACTTGGATGAATTGAACAACAATAAAAATCACTATTTGTTATTCTGCAGTCTTAGAATGTTGGCTACTTTTTACAGTGTTTCAGACTCTATTGTATGGTTAGGTATCACAGTAAATACAGTAAATGTGTAATACAAATTAGAACAGACTGGAAGTCATAAAAGAATACAACAGTATACATTATATGACAGACAATGTGATACTTTACAGCCAAAAATGCATAGAGGGTCTTTTTCATCACACCCTGTAGAGTTTGTAGACTCTCGCTGTTATGTACAGCAAATGATGATCCTAAGTGTGTCCATTACATGTATATAGAAAGAACTACCGGTATTGACTGTATACCATACCAGTAGTAAAAAGTTCAGACTTCAGTGTATAATTTTTTGTTATAAAATAATCAATATATAAGATTCCAGCGTGTATGTAGGCCTTGTTTACCAACAAAGACAAAATATTTACTTTAAATGTAATAATATAAATAATAATAATAATGATAATAATAATAATAATAATAATAATAATAAAAATAATCATAATAATATACAGTCATGAAAAAAATTACTCAGCTCTGATTGGCTGAGAGCAGTGTAACACCAGTGCAAATAACACATTGTAATTCTGGATTATGATTGGCTGAAAGACATCAGGAAATGTTTTAAGCCAATATATTGCATAAAATGATGTCGAAAATTTTGTGCAGAAATGTTTAAAAAATTTTCTCATATGAAGAAAATGGTTTCTAGAAAGATCTTCCAGCACTTCCTCCAAGCAATATTTTTTTCATGTTTATGTTTATGTTATTAATAAGGCTTTTTTTCAAAAAGCTAAAATTGCACTTCTCAAAGTGGCTCATGCAATTTAAGCTTTTTGAAAAACTAGTGCAAATTAATTCCAAATTGAACTCAAAACTGTATGATTACCTATACTAATATAGTGCTACAACTAGAAAATATTCTAAAGCACTTTACAATGTAAAATTAAGATTACAGTAAAAGCACAAGAAAAACGCACAAATAAAATAATTATGGTTATTGAACATTTGGAACTAAATAATTTACTACAAAAAACAAATTAGCTCACAGCAGGAGACCAGCTGAGTTTATATCTACACATCCTGTAAGTCATTTTTAAGAAAAGTTTCAGCAAACAGACTAATTCCTTGAATATGTGAAAAATGCAATGGTCACAAAATATTTTTTTTAAAATTTAATTCAACAATAAATAAACAATCTACCACTCTGAAAAGCGATTGCCCCTTAAACAGAATTATTATGCAAGGAGCTCTCCAGCCACTTTCAGTGATTGCTTTTCAACCCCATCACAAAGTGGGGTGCATTGCAGAAAGTAAAAACATGAAGGCTGCCTATTAGAAATAGATAGATAGATAGATAGATAGATAGAAACTTTATTAAAGTGTCAAAAGCCGTCTAGCCAGGGAAAAAAGAATCCCTTGCTAATTTGGGGACACCAATTAGGGGAGAATGTACAAACTAAAAACTATATACTGTAGTAGGAAAATATCTATAGTTACCTAATTACGAGATTTATAGTAAAAATATACAGAAGTCAAAATGAACAAAGGCTAAAGCCTGCACAGCCATCATCTAAAAGTTCACTTATATTGAGTCGGCGTATCTTGCTTTTAAACGACATAATGGTTGTGACGTCCCTAATGCTCTTAGGTAGTTTAGAATCATTTTTCTGGGACTGGCAGAGGTTTTCAAGTTATGTCTCCTCAATGTGGACTTAAAAAGGTTCATTTGTAAATCTAAAGTTAATTATATCTGATTTAATCTGTCCCTGACTTGGCAAGAAAATGATATGAAACAATCTTTTGGTAGCCTAGGTAATACAAAGAGAGTTCTCTATAATGTTCTATGCAGTGCATAGTTGTCTAAATTTCTTTGATCCGATGTGTTTTTGAGGCTGTATTTGTTAATATATAATTCATGTCTTATTTCTTATGCTGTTCTGTGTGATTTCGCAAAGATTAGGCAAACAATCTTCGGTGATTTGAAGTCAAGGAAAAAAGTTCCCTTTCTCTACCTAAGCTTTTAAAATATTCATGTGTTAATTGAAGTCATAGATAATGTTTTCCTCTCTGAAATTATCAATATTATTATCTGCTCAATGAGTACATAAGTCACAATATATTTCTTTAAGTTTAATTTTATGTTTCCAAATTTTATAATACACCCCTTTAAACCAAAAGACTCCACACTTTAAAACACTCACGACAGTCTTAAAAGTGGGAAATCATGAAACAACTTATTATAACTTAATATATATTAGGAATCCACGGTTCCTTCTTGCTATTCAGTACAAATTCCAGATATCAAAACATCAAATATTATAAAATATTTTACAGCGACTTAATTTTTTACTGGTTTGGAAGGGAGTTAATAAGCCTGGATTAGCGGTTGTTTGAACAAGAATTTCGAAGAGAAATGATTCGAGAATATTTTATTCATCGAGACGGCGTTATTATAACCACGAAGTACGCTGAAGTGTTTTTAAACGGTTAAGGCGAAAGGCGAACGCTTTTCGATCAAAAACAGACCAGAATACGATGAAAAACAGTAAAACATAAGCCTAATTAAGACAAAGAGGTTAAATGTTCGGTCGCGGAAGCGACCAGATCGAAGACGTTCAGTCCGAGATGAGAGATTGTTCAGATGAATAAATAATCATTGAGTGCACTAGCTTTTTGCTTAGTAACGATACTGGCGACGAAATTGAAAGGCAAGGGAAAATCTCTTATTTACTTTATATTCCTGTATAATCGAAAAAAGTAATGAAATCAATTGGATATTATTTTCGGGTTATAAATCCTAATTTTCCAACAAGGAAAATGCACAACGATACATTTACTGCACCATGAATAAATCATCTAGGGTTTCGTGTGAATCGTGTCCATGCATGAAAAATAAAAATAAACATTTTGGCAATTTCCCGACGAGACAATTTTTATTCAAAGCAAATGTTTGCGCCAAGATCTTCAGAAATCAACAGTGGTTGTCGAAGGAAAGTGGATAGGTTTGTCCATTTTGGAAATATAGTAAGCTTGTATTTTATTTTAATTTTGAAATCGATCAGTATATTTCATTCAACTCGCATTCAGCGTCACATCTTGTTATGACTTGCGAGATTTATAAATCATTAAAGTTTCACATAGAAAGAGGTTCAGATTAAACCAGTTTCAATACTTACCAGCATCTGGAAGTGTTGTAACGACAGAAGAAGCATCTTCGCCTTGGGCCATAGTGAAATGCAACGGTAATGAAACCTGGCGAATATCAGGACACGAAGATGTGGCGATAAAAAATCGCGGATACCATCCTCGTATTTCAGTCGATACAAGTTGATTTTTTGACTTTACTGTTGAAATCTGATCTAAATATCAATTCTGGTTTCTTTCGAGACATTTGCATCGTCCGTTCCAGGTTTACGAATGCGACACCATTGTAGAATGATTATGTATTGCGAATGCAAAACGACTCCAGTCAATGAGCCGCTTCTGTTTGCTCCTTTTGAAGGCAAACAAGTACTTTGTATGTGGCGCGCGCGCGCTATCATTTACCGCCTGTTTACCGCTAATGGGACTGGGACGAGGCCGAGGAGCCTTTTTTTTTTTTCATTTTCTTTTCTCTTTTTGGGTGGATGATGTGTTCCGGCGGGAGACAGTTATGTTTAGCCTTCGATCCACACCGCAGGAAAACAATTCATGAGAAAGAGAAAACAAACAGCGGTTACAAACATAATAAGCTTTCGCATGGTATATTATACTTGACGTTTCGTATGCTACAACATACATCCTCAGAAGTGACTGTTACAAAATATGACGAGATTTAAAAAGACAAAATCTAAAGCGAGGTATTGGTAACTAGCTAGACAACAATGGATACAGAAACTACATCCAGTGTGAATTAATACAGAAGGAGATTTTCACTATCGACTTTTTCATTAAGGGCGGGTTTCAGTTTCAATGTTTCCTTGATTTTACACTGTAAATCACATTGACCACTTGCTAAGATCTAAAAATGGTCCCATTTGATGTTGTGACCAGTGGAAATCGAATGCTCAGCAACAGCGGAGACGTGACCAATTTGAGTGAGAGCTTTGAAGTGCTCAGTCTTTATATCATGTAATCTTCTCTTAGTTTTGCCGATGTAAAAAGCATCACAATCCCAGCAACTTGCTCTGTAGACAATCTTCGATTTCTGTGACCGGTTGAAACGATCCTTATAAGGAAAGAAAAACTTAATTCTGCGAGTGTTCTGAAAAACAGGAAAAACAACCCTAAGGTTGACGAAACCATAAAACTTATTGACACAAGATTTTAATCGGCGTGTAATAGCATCGCTATGGAGACCTAAATAAGATGAGGAACTGTGAGAGTAAGGTTGTGAAGGCTTGTCCTTATGTTTGTGAAGAACATCATGAACACTGTATTAATAACGCCCCTCGGATAACCATTTAGAAGCAAGGAATTCTTGAGATCGGATTAAATGGACTGCAATAGAGTGGATTTTAAACAGATGCGTAGGCAACGATAGGTAAGTGTTCGGATGAGATTGACCTTATACTTCCTAGGAGTTAAGGAGTCCTACTTGGTGTAAAGACC
>CM042755.1:26885288-26889257 GCA_022496165.2 Catalaphyllia jardinei
AAGCCAAATCTGAAAAATACTTCCAAACATGGTTTTCCTCCGATTTGGGGGGGGGGGGGAAATGGCGGCGTTCTGGGCATGCACATGCAAGTAATCCTGGACTCTTCTGTCGCCTGCCCGGGTTAGCCCCTATATGGGGCGGGAAGAAAGGAGAGTTCAAGGACTGGACTAGGACTCTTTTTTCGCCCACCCGGGTTCAGCTCCTATATGTGATGGGAAGAAAGGAGAGTTCAGGGACTGGAGAATGACCTAAATCGCTCTGTCATCCCCGCCCCCCACATTCACCACCCACCGTGCCAGGATGCATTTTGAGGTACAAAATATAGATGGCACACTGATCCCAACGGCGGATGTGACCAAAATGAAATAAAACGGACTAAAGTATTTTAAACAAAACTGCCCTATATTTCGGTTTGCAATACAAACTTTCCTCAGGGGTTGAGTAGCAAAAAAAAAATATGTGAAAAGAAAACCTTTACAAATGAAAATTTAAATAAAAATACGTGACAATGATCGATAACCTATGAGTAAATAAGTGTCAGATGTGTCAGTTGGAAGGCTCATTTAATAAACAAAGCCAAAACATTACATCCGTTTGGCATAAACTACATTACAGAACAGCAACACTACTTACACTACAGAAACGCAAATTGAATTTATTACTCTTTCTGTTTTACACTCAAATGTACGGCCTACAGTAAGTTGCACTGAAGCAAAATCAACCCGATTTTTTAACTGTAACAATCATGTACCAAAGATTACCAAGAGACCATGATCTTGAGATTTCTAAATCTCCCTTTAAACCTGCTCTCTAAGGGTTGAGACGGTGGGCGAAATTCATCCCTTTTCTTATCTACAAACCTCATTTCTGCTGCTCAAACCAGACTAAATCGAGAACGGGGCCGCAGGCGCGCGGGTTTCGCACTTAGGAGTAGGTAAAATCTTTGGCGTTTATCTGTGTAATATGAAAAATTCAAATGTAAAGGCCATCAGCAGATCAAACTCGAGCTTTTTTTACTTGGTTGCTTGGTTCCAAACAGCCGAGAATTTTAATCTGTCGCCACTTTTTTGGCGGGAGAGGGGTGTTCGACTGATTAAGATAACAAAGAAAAAGTGCGAATTTTAGCTCGTAATTCCAAAGATTATGAGAGTGTGTTCGACGCCGTAACTTTTATACGGATACCTTAAATTATTGCCCTAGCTGACTTTTAACCTCTCTCTGTTGCTAAAACCAACATCAACAGCCGCGGTTTTACAGAAAGATATAAGTCCATGCCATTCTAATTGACGAGGTCCCGGTACAAACTACGTTGCGTGACGGCGCCAGTATTTAGGACTAAAATATTTACATCAGCCTTCAAATTTCGTGCTAAATATTCTCACATTAACTTGTAATGTTTAAGCGTAAAAGCTCATTTGTAAAAGTATATTTTTTTACAAACATTATTCTACGCAGGAAGCTCAAATGTAAGTAAACATTTGCAATCGCGTTCTCGTTTATCGTAACAAACTCCGTGCGACTGATTCGAGTATTTACCCTGGGCCTGATTAGCAAAGTACACAGTATTTACATTTACATTCCCTGGTTCAGGTTCACTCTGACATATCTTGCCCTCAGAGTACTCTTCCTCCAATCCAAATAATAGTCGACCGGATAAGACTGACCTTTTCTGTCACGGCTGGAACTAAATCAACAAATACATATGAGTTATTGACCAAGTGTGAGGCCAAGATGGCTGGATATTGGCCAAGTTCTTTTTTTGCGTGTTTATGGACCGAGACGAAGTCGAGGTCCTTAAACTGGCAAAAAAAGAACGAGGCCAATATCCAGCCATCTTGACCGAATAATTCCACAGTTAATAACTATGCCGTGACTTGCCCCTGCAAAAATTAAGCGGGGTGGCCATTTTTGTGTTCTTACAGGAATGTGGGTTTTCCAATAACCTTACACAGGGCAACCAACTCTGCAGAGTCACAGCCCAAAATTAGGATTGCGTTACACTTCGTCGAACGTATCAATTAGCTCTGCAAAGTCACAGAACAAAATTATGCTTGCGTTCCACCCCGTCGAACGTAATGAACAAGATTCCGTCTGTTACGGTATAAAAGCTGTTGCAAGCCTTTACATTACGGTCCTTACAAAAAGTCTAAATTGTCCAACTCTGTGGCTTATGGTTTGCAAACATGCCGCTACAAAACTAGCTTTTATAATTGATGGGATCCTAAGCTTTGATCGAAAACGCAGAGTTAATCTGCCAAAAAGTATTTAACATATTAAAACATCTTTTGCAATTAATCTATATCAAATTTTTTTTGAGCTTTAAAATTTCTTTATTCTTCATGTTTTCATTTGGTGCTTTTTAATTTTCGACATTTTTGGCTACAACAGCTGCTCGCGTCAAAAACATGAACGGTGTTTTGTTGACAGTCGCAAGTTATTTCAGGAAGATAAGGAGATCGGATAACGCTTCGCTTGCACATTTTACTTTCAAAACTTGGGACACCAAACTTTTGCCTTTCTAAAACTTTTATCCAGCTTGAATATTGTTAGGGGTTAATGTCGATATTAAAGGCAGTGATATTCAACAGTGCTTTACTGATCAACACGATCTCCTCGTTGAATTTAACCATTATCGTTAATTCTCATGTTCCTTTGAATTATGGCTCCTGATTATAGTTAATTTAGAACACAAACGGTCTGAAAGGAATTCTGGGAAGTAAGCATTTTTGTTGAAAAAGGACAATCAACAGTGTCCGGACAGGACTCGAACCTACGAAACTTCGCTTTCTAATCCTCTCCTCTAACCATTAGACCACCAAGTTGCTGGTTGCAAAAACCTCGATTTTAAAACAATATAATTCATGCACTTATTCTACACCCTATAGTAAGCATATATAATTACTAGCTAAAAAATAATTTCAGAAAGTGAATGGAAAAGGTCAATCACCAAACCTTAACAAAAAGCTAACCATTTAATATCTGCGCTTTAAGCCTAATCAGTGTAGATCACTGATATTCTATGCAAACCTCTATTAAACTGATTTAGTTAAACAACTTTCCGTCGTCTCTTTCTTCAGCGGCCTAGTGGTAAGTAGCCGATCCTACAAGGGCTGGGTAGTTCCTAGTTCAAATCCAGTCCAAATGATACGGCTTTTTTTTCAATTTGTTCTTTTCTGAAATAGCCTGGGAAACAGTGTTCTAAATTAACTATTATCGTAAATTCAAAAGAACTTGAGAATTAACGATAACGGTTAAATGCGAGGAGGAGATCATTTTGTACCGATAGCCAACAGCGTTTTGGTGTGTGGCCGATGAAGAATGGGGTGAAAACGAAAAAAGACTGGATTGAGGAAGTCGGTGAAAAGAAAATGGCGGCTCTTTTTCATACAGTCATGATCCTGTAGGCGGAGCAGGTGGGCTTCTTGTGTCTCTTTCCCCCGTTTAAAGTAAATTTGGCTCTTTATTTAAGGTAGTCCGTGGGGGTAGTCCGTGGGGTAGTCCGTGGGGGTAGTCCGTGGGGGTAGTCCGTGGGGGTAGTCCTTAGGGTAGTCCGCAGAGTAGTCCGTAGCGTAGTCCGCGGAGCGGGGGTTAGTCTTTTTAACTCTCCCTACTCGTTACTCATTGTTGAATAAACAGACTAACAATTCCGCGAAATTGTCCTGACGTAAGCGAAAGCTCGGCATAAATTATCTGATTAATTAAGAAAATAACACAAACAGCGGTGATAAACATTGTATTCCAACGCATTTTTATATAGAACTTAACGTTTCGTAAAACGATAAGTTCTATATAAAAATGCGTTGGAATTCAATGTTTATCACCGCTGATTGTGTTATTTTCTTAATCAAGCTACGATGGCCTAAGAACAAGAGTTTATCTGATTAATTCTTGGAATTCGCTTCAATATCGCGGTTGGTGACGCCTGGCAAACTGCGCATTCTCCACAATGACGGTTTCTATTACGTTAA
>CM042755.1:26896972-26907150 GCA_022496165.2 Catalaphyllia jardinei
TAACACCGTTTTCATAAATCCAGACATTATTTTTATATATTTCATGCTTTTTAATTAGGTTTTAATAACTAAGTTAAATTAATTTTGAATTGTAAATGTTTTAGTAGTAAATTTTTTTATACTTAAATGGCCGCAAGTTCGTTTGTTTATCATTATAACTACATGTAGTACATGTACGTGTCACCCTCATTTAATGAAGTCTGAATGATTGACTGATTTTGATTGATACATTATCATGCAGACAGGCCGTAAGTTAGAATAAGGAAAATTATCATCAAAAATAACAGGGGTCTCTACTGTTTGTTTTGGAGCAGGGATGACCCACTGGTGAGAACACTCGCCTTCCACCAATGTGACCTGGGTTTGATTCACGGACCTGGCGTCATAAGTGGGTTGAGTTTGTTGGTTCTCTACTCTGCTCCAAGAGGTTGATTTGATTTAGTCTCCCCAATTAGTAGGGTGTCTGTGCTCAGCTAGTAAAATTTGAAACTTAAATAGAGTGATTATTAACATTATCATTATCATTATCATTGTCATTGTCATTTATGATTATCGTCATTATCATCATTGTTATTGTTAAAGTGCATTTAACCCCAAACTACTTTTCGCTTCCTGTTTGAAACGCACTGCACCTTTTTAAACTAAATCTTGACTTTTTGCAGGCTGTAAAAGTTACTAAATCTAGCCATCATCTGTCCCACAACCGAGCTAGTAAGGGGCGTGGGTCTATTCCTTGTTTGACGTCATAGACTTATTTGCATCGTTTTAAGTCTTTGTTAACGTGTGACATCAAACAAGGAATAGATCCATACCCATAACTTGCTTGGTCATGAGATGATGGCCAGATTTTGTAACTTTTGCAGCCTGTAAAGAGTCACGATTTGGGTTAAAAAGGGGAAAAAGGTGCAATGGGTTTCAGACAGGTGCAAAGATTTGTTTAAGCGACAAAAATATTTTTGAGTTAGGCGCACTTTAATATTGTTCCCTCACCATCCAGTATTTGGATTTGTGCCAGTCAGGAATCTTTACAAAGCTAAAAGCTTCCAGCACAAAAGACTTGACTTTTGAGTTGCTAATGTGCTTTGTGTAGCCTTGGACAAGTCTTTGCAATTCTTCTTTGACATCATTTAGAGGTTGAGTGGGCACGTCCTTGTGATTGTTGTTCCTGTCTGCTTTCTTTAGTTCTTGCCAAATGTGAAATTCTCTTAGAAGTGGGCGGGCTGCTCCAAATGTCTGGGGCCCTACATCAAAACACCTCTCACACACCTAATGAAAAATGTAAATCCAGTCTCAGTCTTAATTGTGCAAAAGACTCCTTAAGTGGGAAATATGCATTCAGGGACATGTGAATATTTTCTACAAGAAACTGTACAACACCTAAAAGCAGTTATAGACTGAGAGACCCATTTCCCATGTGTAAATAGTCAACTGGGTACTGACACCCTTACACAAATATTATGTGGAATGGATTAAAATGCAAATTTAATTAACTGAATTTCAACTAATTTCACATCATTTATTTGAAGGCTTCGGTGGAAAAAGGGCGTTAGGGTTTTTACTGAGAAGTGAACTTTGTCAAAAACGCTCCAAATTTCACATGCAGTTTTGTTTAGGTGTCAAACAATGCTCTGCATGTTTTTCCCCTGAAGTTTGCTTCCTTTTTGAAATATTATGTGTGTGAAAAAACACATTTTTCCAAGGGCATTCTCTGGGGACCTTTCATTGAATGACGAAACCTTTTGTTTCGCTAAGCGATGAAGTCACTATAATAGCTTCATTCTCTTACTACTGTTTGGTTAGAGCAAGCGGGTAAGGCGCTGAACGTGCCAGATTTAAATTTGTTTTGCCGAGACACCGGTTCGATACGAGGTCGCTCAATTTTTTTTCCGCTCTGTTCCTTTAGTTCTTTGAAAAATCAAGATATCTATTGTGTAATTCCAGAAAATATCCATACACCCGTGCACAAGGTGTAACAGAACCTTCCCGGCATGCATTGCGATCATGTTCGGCAGGGCAAGACAAGACAAGATCAGTAAGACAAGAGAAGAGAAGACAAGACAAGACAATACTTAATATATAGATTTAAGTCAGCCTAAAAGCGAAGCTCCTTGGTTGGGTCGTTCAGTGCCCGATTGAGCTAACCCAGGAAAAGGTAGAATGTTGACTTGAGTTTTGTAACTTTGCGGTGAGGTTTTCTGTTTTGAGTTTTATAATAGCCATGTACTCAAAACAAAGCAGCAAAAAACATTTGTGTAGAAGAAAAAGTTATAATTCGAATAAATTTTAATCCTGGGCTAGCATTAACAGGCTTCCGAACAATCCTGGTTTTCAACAAGTTAACCTGACATGAGCCCACAATCCAATCAAAAACCAGCACTTGGTCAGCGGTCAACTTGAAAAAAACGCAAGACCTTGATGAGCTATACACTTGAGCCCGTGATATGATCACGTGATACTGGTCAGCAGATACCTTGTTTTGACAGGTGTCAATTGATAATAACATGGATGTCGAATATCAAAGAAGTACACGGTTAACCAAAGCTGCATTGCATGTCTCTGTCAACTTATTATTTGGAGTATGACCACCATATTGCGCGACTCCTTTGCCGTTGCCGCTGCCTCCGCCGTCGTCGTGCGTATGAGCCCACAAGCAATGCTGCTTGCCATTTTTACCATGAGAAAAGAGTTGCATGGGTTTCAATTTCTATGCATGCATGTGATCCTGTTCCTATAATAATTATGGGGCTCTGCTTGACGGCCCTTTGGGCAGCCGGAGCTCCGCTATTACTCACACTTTAACTAATTACCGAGCTTGGTTTTTCCTTTTTTATTCCAACGTAATATTGGCCAAGAGGAAGCAATCGATTGAAACCTAGATCTTTGATCCAGGTTGCATTGATTTTATTCAAATCGGCATGATTTGTAGTGTTTTAAACTTCTGGGATCAGCGGCCATGCAGATGTATGGAGACCTGTACGTTGCACGGAAGGGTTAATCTGTTAGTCTGTCAGCCCCTCATTTTTGAGCTTATACGTTGCAGGTAGTTAACATTTTGTTGTTTTCTAAGTGAAATCAACATGCTTGCCGTCAAGGGTTAACATGAAATCAACGTTTTAACCTAATTAGACCTGAAATCTCCGTTTTTGAGCTTACGCGCTGCCTGGAATGGACAGTTTGCTTGTTTGCTAAGTGAAATCAATGTGCTTGCTGTCACCCTTTAACGTGAAATCAACATTTCAACCTATTTAGGCCTGAAATCACCGCTTTTGAGCTTACGTGCCGCGTGAAATGGACAGTTTGCTTGTTTTTAAGTGAAATCAAGATCCTTGCTGTCAGGCTTTCACGTGAAATCAACATTTTAACCTATTTAGGCCTGAAATTGCTGTTTTTGAGTTTACGTGCTGTGTGAAATGAACAGTTTGCTCGTTTTGAAGTGAAATCAACACCCTTGCTGTCATGCTTTAACGTGAATTTTAACTGTAACCCTAACCTTGTTCCGTAACCCTAACCTCCAACGCTAACCCTAGTTTCGGGTGGTAATCCCTAATCCTAACTCTAATAAAACTGGGAACTCTTAACCCTTAAGGGTTTAAGTCCTTGTGGTGGTGTGATAATGTAAAATTACTGTCTTTGCGGTCACGTGCTGACGTGACAGCAAAAACAGGGTTTTTTGCATATGTAATATCTCAAAAACGATGCAAACTTCAGGGGGAAAAAATTCAGAACATTGTTTGACACACGTAAACAAAACTGCATGCGAAATTTGGAGCGTTTTTGACAAAGTTCACTTTTGAGTAAAAAAACCTAACGCCCTTTTTCCACTGAAGCCTTCAATTATATGGAATGGATTATAATGCAAATTTAATTAATTGAATTTCAACTGATTTTACTTCCTTTAGTATTATTGTGAGTGGGTTAATCATTTCAGTACACACACCAGCTAAGGATTGCTATCCAACCTGCTTTTGGAGCAATTTTGGCACAGTCTTGACATCAACAGAACAAACCACAGAAAATAAGGAGTGTCTTCCAAAAATCTACACTCTAAGAAGCACAGAACTACTGGGAGTAATGCTACGAGCTACCTGTTCTAATGTGTTGAAAGCATGAACAAAAAGACCTTGTCCTTATTATGATGATGATGCAAAAGGCATAGTTTGAAAAGCTTTTGCTCTTCACTCAGGATCAAATTAATTCTTCTCGCAACACACCATAGTTTAAGGCATTGCTATTAGTTTCTCCTATTACATGAAGTCCATGCAAAATTTATGATTCACCAATTTTCATTTTTTTTGTTTATCATTTCCATAGATATATTGATTGCCTTTAGAAATACATAATGTAACAAATGTCAATCCATTTCCAATGACTGGTATAGCCCATGCCAGAAAAAACTTTCTTGTCAAGAGACCTTAAATTACAGTACAGATATCTTTTCCCAGTCACTGATTGCATCCCATAAAGGGTTCATTCTTCATCTCTACCACATTGGTAAAGCTGATAAGGCATTCTAACAATGGCTGAACCATTATTAAGCGATATGGGAGATGGCTTTTTAAACTTTTAAGCCCTGAGAGGTCTCCATTGCAGGAATCACGTCCTCTTTAACCCTTTCACTGCCAAGGGGTCTCCCTTTGATGAGTAAAATTGTCTGGCATAATTAGACAGAGTAAAATCTATAAGTCACTCTCAGGGTGTAAAAGGTTAAAGAATTAGTTCAGGCTTAGCATGCGTATATCAAGTTATACATGCATGCAGGAAGTTTAGAGAGCATGAAAGAAACCCAAGAGTTGCTAGAGGTGATAGTCGAGAGCAACTCTAGCTTCTTGAGTGCTCTACAAACTTCCCAAGTGTACCCATAACTCAATATATGCACAGCTAAAAGCAGGAACCAATTCTTTTATAACATGGCAACAAAACCCTGAGCATTAAAACATGTTTTATCTGTGATTGACTAAAACGTTTTCACAATGCACAGAGAAGGAAAACAAAGGTCATTAGGTTCCTAACATGCCACAGTCAGTCGTTGGAGCAACAGTTGAACAAAAAGCTTAACCTGATTTCTAAATTGTCAATGAAAACTTCACTTATTCAAATTAATAAGGTAGGCAAACAAAGTAAAAAATGCTGAATGCAAATGTAGGCAAACAAAGTCAGATACACAAGTTTAAGTAAACAACCTAGCTTGACAAAAGTAAAACGCTTAAAGTAGTGTTTGGAAACACAAAGAGATAGTTATGCCTTCGCCGTGAATGATGGAAACAAAACAAATGGCATTATATATTTGCAAGTGGGATGTGTAGAGTTGAAGAATGTACTTATTTAGTCTGGAGCATCATGTAACATAGTGGACAAAACTATGTGAGAAAGTTTAAAACAGAAAGGAGTGAAGTGTACATCTCAGAAATGAAGCAAGAAGCTATTTGCCTATGGTCAAACTGAACCAATTGAAGCTGAAATTCACTGTGAAGATTCTTCAAAAAGCTGTTTGGATCAGTTCACTGTTGTTAAAGGCCCTGGAAAAACTATGCTTGGAAAATACACTGCAGGGAAGCTGAATGTATTGAGAGTCGGACCTCCTAGTGACCCACTGGCATGTACTATCACCAGCGAAGGCGATGCTGGAGATGTTTTAAAGGACTTTGCTGCCATATTCCAAGGCGTTGGAAAACTTAAAGACTTCCAACTCAAGTTACACATTAACAAGAATGTCAAACTTGTGGCACAGCTAGGGGGAGATTACCCTTTGGTTTAAGAGACAAAGTAGACAAGAAATTGGATGAGCTGCTGCAAGAAGACATCATAGAAAAAGTACCACGTGGCCCTTCTGGGGATTCCACCAAATCGAGCTTGATGAAGAGTCCTGTCAAATTACCATATTTGTGATGCACAGAGGCCTTAACAGGTACAAGAGACTAATGTTGGGCATTACGTCAGCCCCAGAGAAGTATCAGAAGATTGTGAGTGATGTTCTACAAGGCTGTACATGACAGAGTGGCAAACATTGCAGATGATGTGATTGTACATGGATGTGTAATTGAGCAGCACGACAAGAATTTGCTAGCTGTTCTTGATTGCCTCAGACAGTGTGGACTAACCCTGAATACAAGAAAGTGCCGGTTCAGACTCCCCAAGTTGACCTTCTTTGGACATGATTTGAGCAAGAGTGGGGTTGCACCCAGTGAAGAAAAGGTGGCAGCAGTTTAGAATGCAAAACCTCCAAAGAATGCAGCTGAAGTCAAATCTTTCCTAGGTCTTGTACAGAACTGTGCCAAATTCCTGCCAAATTTTGCACAGGAAGCTGAGCCTATCAGACAGCTGACTAGAAAAGACGAACCATTCGTATGGGAAAAAGCTCAACAATAGTCTTTTGAGAAGCTTAAGCATCTCTTGACACGAGCAGAAACACTGGCATACTTCAAGAATGATAGTAAAACCCATATTGTCGCAGAGGCAGGTCCTACTGGGATCGGAGCCGTCCTAACACAATTCCAAGATGGGGCCTGGGGAGTGATCTCCTATGCATCCAGGAACCTAACCGAAGTCGAAAGGCGATATTCTCAAACGGAGAAGGAGGCACTGGCATTAGTGTGGGCCTGCAAAAGGTTTAATCTGTATGTTTATGGTCGTGACTGACCATAAACTTGAGACTGACCATAAAACCTCTGGAATGTATTTACAAGAATACATTCAAGACATCTGAAAAAATTGAACGGTGGGTACTCCACCTGCAAAGCTACAGCTTCCAAAAAGTGTGCCATCTGGGAAAAACTAACATTGCGGATGCCCTGTCATGACTTAACTCCCTGGACCAAAAGGACACGAGTGGAGAGGAAATGGATGCCGTGAAAATGATGGCAGAAGAGAGCATGCCCAGTGCTCTTTCGGTCTGGCCATAGTATACAAAATCGCATTGACTGCAATTGATTATGTACACTATTCCAGATGATGGACGGTCGGTTTCATCCTGCTGCTTGGGTCGAGGAAAAAGACTGTTAATGGTTCTCTGTGGCTGGTATGAAACTCGCAAACTTTGTTGCTTGAGCACGCAACTAATTCTTTCAGAGACGCCCTTAACGTATGGAAATACTACATAACCATTCGTGGTAGGCTGAGGTGGTTTTTTTGCCAGCGCTCTTTCACATTCCTTAGTAAAGCCAGACGGGTAATTGTTCTCTCAAAGCACCGCTTTTACTCTTCGCCTCTTCGTGTTTTCCTTTACTCATGGAGGGAATGTTTCTCGCGCGAAGGAGTAATGTGTTAACCACTGATCTTTTGTCGCACGAGGGGTGGCGAGAGAGAAAATCAAGGCAACGGTCTGTATGGGTTGGTTTTCTGTAAACCTCTACTTGAATTGCCGTGCCGTGTCTGGACGTGATGGTGTCAAGGAAAGGTAAGCCATACCCGTTTAAGTCTTCAAGTTCCAAAGTGAACTGAATGTTAGCATTGATTGAGTTCAGATGTTGGTGAAACGTGTCGAATACAAAATAGCTAGAAAGACGGGAATTAAGTACTTGTGACTGCGTATAACACCGTGCCATCACAGCATAAGGCATTTAAGCACAAAGCTACAAGATCTAAAAGAACAACTCGAAAACAAACTAACTCCAGAGCATATGCATGCTCTCGAAGAAGCTGTTGAGACAGTATACATGTACATGATGTACTAGAGGATCTCAGGTTGCGAAAAAGCATGGTGTGTTTTGCAGTGAATTAAACGAGTTTTTCAAGAGTTCAATCCATGTTTAATCTGAGTGTATAATTTATCAGCCATCACCACACACATATAGAGATTTCGTTCATAATGGCTCAATACTGTAGAAATTGGGTAGGACAAGTGCACGCTATGTCATAAAATGCTTTTCTACTTGCACTCATCATACCCTCCCACAGACCTTTTTCTTTATTTGACATCCCCCCACCCCTACCAGAAATTCCAGTTCAGCTTCATACTGCCCTTTAAATTTTTTGACTTTTGATATTCCCATTTAATTTAAGATTTGCAGGAGTGAATTTAAACAGTTTTACATGTAGCAATCCTTATTCACAGTTCCATGGTGAATTCATTTGTAAATTTTCTGACCAATGTCAGAGTCAGCATTATTGCCATACGGTGATGGACAAAACATTGACCCCTAGTCCATGGACTACCTTAATGCCCTACCCAATTGGACTACAACTAAAAATAATTATCCAAATGAGTACTATTTAATGTTCTTAGCTGCTAGTTTAACTAAATTACACATAACTTCTGCTTATGTTCATCCTGTGCAGCCTCTAGCCACCAATTTGAATAATTGTACTTGAAATACACAACTGCTAAACACAAATTAGTTTGAAAAGGGTAAACTGGTTTTATCAAATTTCATCATTTGATTATTAATGACTATTATCAGAGGTACCAATCAGTATAAGGATCATACAAGTGTGAGCATAACTTAAAAAGCCATTGAAATGTGAGTGAAGAAACCAGTCAAATAATTGATTTAGGAATAGCACAAGTGAAGTAATGCCGGGGGCTACTCCACTATATGGGCTATATGGGTATGTGCAGCCCCAAAAGGGTAGGGTTTTTCAGCCATGCACATTAGTCATAAATAGGGTATGGTTTTAGCACTCTAGTCTGGAAATATTGGGCATTTTTCTTGGAAGAAGCTACTTTTTAATAATTATCAAAACGACTGTCACCAAAAGCCCTTCACTACTTACATGTATGTTTAGGGAAACTGTACCAGCTGCAAAGGTCATAAATATAGTATCAAATTTTTGGTCAGGTCATAAATAGGGTGGCAAAAAATGCAGAACTTGGTCATAAGGGGTAAGAGTTTGGGGAGGAGGTTCGCAAACCGCCACCCGGCCTTTCTGGGAGTATCCCCTGGATATAATGTCACACTGTAATTGTCAATAGAACAGCATCCTTTATTATTCCATGCGATTCTGTCAGCCACTACCCATGCACAAGCTAAAAGATGACATGATAGGAGATGACAAGAATAATGGCTGAATAATGAATTATAAGTCAGACTCCTGAGCCTGGAACATGGTAAGCAATACAGCTATAGCTATAGTTATACTCAACAACAGAAATCTACTTTGTGTACTTTGTGTTCAGTGGTTCCAGAACAAAAGAAGCAAGGTATAGCAGCTTACAATTTTAAATAGTTACTTATTTAGAATATTTTTTTTTAGGAGTAGTCTTTTTTAGGGGTAGTCCATTTGGGGAGTCCATGCACTTGGGGTCAGTGTTTTGTCTATCACCTTGCCATACATATAAGTGTGGTGCCTAAGCTGATCAGAGACAACACTTCTTCAAATGAAATTGTACATGTATAAAAAAATAGTGAATTGCTGGTATATTTTAGGCATAAATCAGCAAAATTAAAATTAATATGTAGTTTTGAGTTACACTTTGAAAGAGATCACATATTTGTACTCACCCTATAACTAAGCCCATTTGGATCTGGAGTTGCAAGCAATGACAAGCGACGCTTGTATTGAGAGCACTTGCCACAAAACACTTCACCACATCTACAAGAAAGTGACATGGGTAAATTAAGGTTGAACAGACACATGCATTAAATCCCTGTCAGAAAAAAAAAAAAGTATTCCAGCAGAATACCCTGCCACTTATTTGCATCTCTGTCAGTGAATAAGAATAACAAATATTGTTATATACCTTGTTCTTCAAAGCACAGTGACACATGTAAATAAAGTGGTCATGGAGTGGCAGGGTATTCTGCAGTTACCCCTTCCTCTGCTAATAAAGAGGAGGTCTGCAGAGGCAGAACTTCAGGCCCTTAGTCTTAACTGGGAACAAGCTGCACAGCTTGCAGAGGACTGACAGAGATGGAAGAGCCTTATTGATGCCCTACATGCACTATTGGATGAGAACCTGTGAAAAACCTGTGAAAAACCTTTGAAAAAACACATGAAAATTAGTATTTCACAGGTTTTTTCACAGGAAAATTCATACATTTTTCAAAGGTTTTTCACAGGTTCTCATCCAATAGTGATGTCCATGTACATGTATGTGCCAGTTGGCATTTAAAGTGCAACTAAACCAAAAATATTTTTTCCGCTTAAATAAATCATTGCACCTGTTCGAAACGCACTACACCTTTTTGAACTTAATCTTGACTTTCTTATGGGCTATAAAAGTTATGAAATCTAGCCATCAT
>CM042755.1:26915691-26923191 GCA_022496165.2 Catalaphyllia jardinei
AGAAGTTGGAGAATATGAAGGAGAGCTAGGAGAATAAGATGGAGAGGTGGGCGAGTAAGATGGCGATGAAGGGCTGTAAGAAGGAGAAGTAGGAGAATAAGAAGGAGAAGTTGGACTGTAAGATGGAGACGTTGGCGAGTACGACGGCGAGGTCGGCGAGTACGATGGAGAAGTCGGAGAGTAACTTGGACTTGCTGGCGAATATCCAGTTGACGGGGAACTGGGGGAATAGCCAGGTGAAGTGGGAGAATACGAGGGGCTGGCAGGTGACATGGACGGTGAACTTGGCATAAACGCCGGGCTTGCTGGTGAGTAGTTCGGACTCGCTGCCGCTGGACTGGGAATGTACGGGCTGCTGGGTCCCGGAGATGAAGGTGATTGTGGCTGCGGGCTCCAAGCTGGGCTGTACCCGCCAGGGCTAAACCCGCTGGCTTCTGAAGCTGCCGGTGAGAAACCAGCAGCTCCTGGTGTCATTCCACTGCCGAGTCCGGGACTCCAAGCATCTGTATACGCGGGTGTGGCTCCCATGGTCCATGGTGTCATTTGAGGTGACTTAGCTGTAGGAGAACCTGCTGCACCAAAGAACATTCCCGTACCTGCGCAAACACACACTGAATTTAGTAAAAGGAAGTTTGGAAAAGCGAGAATTATATTACGAAAGAAGTCGCTGTAAAGGACCCTACACAGCCTCCGCCATGTTCGATGCCATCAGAATTATTGATATAGCACGCCGAAGGGAGATCTTGTTGTTTTATTCTAAGTTTAGTTCCTGAAAGCATGTTTACACTTTCAATTATCTTTAGTAGTTTCACTGTGATTTCCTTCGTTTCGACATGCTGCGAAGGAAATATTAAAGCCAGATTCTAGCATAAAACAAAAACAAAGGTGTGGCTTACTAGGGCCTTACAGATGATTTCCAGTCCGTACTGCGCAGTCTCGGCACTCTAAATGTTTGTGAGGCTCGCACGATGAAGTGCAAATAGCTGTTATTCGTTACGAACCGCTTACCATATCTCTGAGCGGATTTTAAATTCCTTGAGTTCTTTCCTTGAGTTTTACAACTATGAAGGTTTTTCATCCAGTGATATCAGAAAGAATGAAGCATAAAATTAAAGGAAAAGCTGCACATCAATAATGGCGGTTGACATGAAACTTTGAATTAACTTCATGTAAGTAGATGTGAAAAGCTACATTTTGTGACGTCTCACATGAAACAAAACAAAAGTCGTGAACAAACTCTCGAGAGTGCGCGGTACGGGCTGGAAATCATCTTTGAATACAACAATTGAGTCTACCACGAAAGGCTAGCTTGTTCATCTCACCTGTCATGGGTCCTCCCATCATTCCTGGACCCATTATGTTAGTAGGGATCTCCATACCAGACTTGCACTTCTCTGCATCTAACATGAGATCGAAGCTGCCTGTGCCTAGCCGAGGAAGTTTTCCAAGGATCAAGCACTCACTGACACCGCGCAAATGATCTACTTCCGCGTGTTGAGCAGCCTCCATAAGCACATCGACCTAAGCCAATAAAGAAGTTGTTCATAAAGGGCTCAATATAAACAAAGTTGAAAGAGAAATACTGACGATTGCAGAGAAAGGCGTAAAGAAAAGTCAATTGAAAGTACTTGGCCTCGCCTTTTGCTCCGACGATTAAACTGAAGTGAGATCTTGTAAAAATGACTACAAATGTTTCTTGTTTAGGACTTAATAGGCTCTTAAATGCTGTCAGTGTCAAGATGATAGCGTCAGAATTTTGCAAAATAGAACGCAAAAATAGAACGAAAACCTCTGGTCATTCTGCCTCAAAACACCCTTTGGCTTGCAGAAACATACTAGCCTTCCAGCCAGTTTGCTTTGCGTAGCTTCGGAGAAACTAAACAAAAAAAAGACAGACCCCTAAGCGGTTCAGCTCTACCAGCCACAATAATCAAAGTTATTTTTTCACACGAGGATGGACAAAATAGAGTAAAAGGTCGCCAAAAGAAAAACATCTTGAAGAATTAAATTCTCCCAACAATGCCAAAGCGGGAAATGTAAACAGACCGGTAACGCATGTTGATCATCAAATCGAGCTTACCGTTTCTTCAAAAGAGCATCTCATGAGCGCGCCGACCTCCTGGCGATTAATGCCGTGTCTCGTGATGGCCATGAGATGTCCTCGACATGTCATGATGTCACACAACAACGCCAAGTGACGGTAATTTACATATGAACCGTCAAACGAGATCACGTGATTCATTTCACGTTCCACTGCCTTCCGGACAGCTTCAACCCCCAGAACCTGCAACGAGACGTGAAGATTAGAAAGGTTAGAAACTGACTAACACCGTGCTACTAACAGTGATTAGCTGACGTGGTTAGGAAATGTGTACTAATGATCGCAAAACTCGATGGTGGTGTTGGTGGGAGGCTGACCAGTCCAGGAGCTCGTTTCTCAAAAATTTTCCCGAAAATTTTTCGCACCCGCAAAGCCATAGCAAAATCTCGAACTTTATAATTACAGAGCTTTTTCATTCGCGTATCCTTAATATGAACAGAGGTTCTTTTCATACAAGAAGTTTCAGGCGTATACACTTCTCTGTTTTTAGCCGATACAGATGAACTAAAAATGGCTTTACGGGCCCGAAAAGTTTCCCGGGCTTTCGAGAAACAGGCCCCAGGTGTTTAACTCGGGAATTTCTAGAAACAATCCACATACTGTGCAAGTAGGGTGGGGGATTTAAACCAGGGATCTCTAGATTTCAAATCCAACCCTCTAAACCACTCGGCGAAACGACCTACTCAGTACAAGTTCAGAGCCTGAGTTCATGTGACTGTAGAAAGCCTTTTAGCCTTAACCACCGCCTTGCAAGTCAGGAGGTAAACTAAAACAAGTAACGGAATTGTTAAGCTTGTTTACAACTGAACATCTTCACTTACAGAGAATATTTCACAAATGTCATTTGAGGTCGTACGAACTGGATCAACATCGTTTTCGCTTAGAACCTGCAAAACAAAAGTCAGCGTAAGAGAATATCATAAGAAAGCTTTCTAACTGAAAATAACCATTAAAAACAACTGAATACTAAACCAAACAATATGACGTTGAAACTGACCCTCATAAGCGACACACCATCAGTTTCCAGGATCCACTCAGAGATGTGTTTAAACTCGCCCTCCTCTGTGATGGTAACCCGCTTCTTGTTGTCCTCATTTGGTAAGTTCATGTACACCTTGGAGATAGCTTCAATCCCCTGTAAGGTCATGTCAGTCAGCATGTTGGCTTCAATGCAACGTAAAAACACGTCATCGTCCATCTTGTCCAACTGTTCTTCTTCCTGTGAAGATCAAAAGTTCGAAGGTATAAAATTTTCATTCTCTCCACACACTCCACCCCCTTGTGTTTTAGCGTGCTTATCCCACACGGCGGGTTGATATTTTGCTAAGCTTACGACCTCGACAAACTTAGCAGACAAAAAAAGAGGGTCTGGAAAATGAGAACAGTAAGTGAATTTGTTTGCTTGGCGATCTTTAAAATACGAGAGAATGAATTTTACAAAACTGACTCATTTGTGTAAGAGACAACCTTCTCATACACTAACTCAGGACTCCAAACACTGTACTCCGAGTATGTCTGACTGTGAACCATCTCATCAATCACTAGTTTACTACTAGTAACTTACATCCTGGAATTTCGCATCATCGTTGTTCATAATTCTGATACGCAGCACCAGCTTCTCAGCGTTGTCATCATTGAAGATACAGTTCAGATCGTCACCAAAACCCAAATTGATTTTCTCAGAGATTTGCTCCATGGTGAGCTTCTTGTCTGTCATTCTCTTACGATCAAGTTCAATGCGAAGAAGCCAAGGCGATATACGTGTTACGTCAAAGTCGGGCATTTCATAGTAAACGTTCACAAAGTCCTGGTCCTCCGCTACTACTGTGTTCTGGGGGTCTGGGTCATAGTAAATGGCTGTATTGGCAGTGACTTTACGTAAGGTTGTGTGTTCCAAACGGCAAAGCACATCCTGTGAAATAGGGATAAATAAATAGCATTAGCGAAAGAGAAAAGCTTTCATCGTGTACCCCGTCCTATGGGCTTCTCATTATGGGATTTGGACTGTGTAATGGTGACTATCTGTACTGTCCTCATTAACTAGTTTACCTAGCTCACTATCCCAACTTGCTTGTAAACCAACCTGGTTAATTCAGTGTAAGAGTGTCAGAGAGTTAGCAAATGTCTTGGGAATTACCAGCACTTTACTGCAAGTTTATGACTTTAAAAGCTGATTTGCTCGCATCAAGGACGGATTTCTTTCACTATTGCAGTATTTGAGATACGAATCAGTACTGCTTATAAAAAGATTCGGCCTGTAAGAGGTAAGTACCGTTGAAATGTTTGATAATGATCATCATTATACAATATACAAATACGAAGCTAACTAACGGCTTTAAATTTATTATGCAGTATCAGTTTTGGGAATTTAATAATTGTGCTAATCTCCTGCTAGCCTAACTACGTAATGATACTGAGACAATGTAAAAAGCTTTGACGTTGGTCTTTAATCATACCTTGGCTTTCTCTGCATCTCTGGCAGGCTGCCCGACAAGGAACACTGTCAGTGAAGGTGTTTTAGGTTTTTTAGACACGTTGATGATTTCCTTGAGACGAGGAACACCCAAGGTCACATTCTTAGCAGACACACCAGCGTAATGAAAAGTGTTCAGTGTCATCTGAGTAGCGGGCTCACCAAGAGACTGTGCAGCTAAGGCACCCACCATTTCACCTGGTTTGACCTAAACATAAAACAGAGACCACCACCCATTAAGACATGTTAGTGGGGTTCACTGCACTCCCAAACTAAACAGACTGAAAACACAACCCTCCCCTTACCATAGACAGGTTGAAGCGTGTTTCAATCTCCCCCAGCAGCCACTCAAAAGCTTCCGAGGACAAGTGAAACTCCTCAGCAACTCGTTTGGAGCACAGCGTGGAGCGGAGGAGGATATTGAATAACAGTGTGGCATTAAACTGAGCCTGTTTACTGATATGATCCTCGCCATGGACAACTATCAGTTTCTTGGACAGTTCACGCACACCTAAAACACATCACAAAACATTCAAACTAATATTAGGCTCAAGTCTTAAGATGGTAACTTTCAAAGTAAAATGGAGTGCTCACAACTATAGAGCTGAAGTCCTAACATCCCATCTTGCATTAACAACAGTCTGAGAATATATGTTTCGGACTACAAAAAATCATCAAAAATGTGTGCATTACAATATCCAACACATCTCTGGTGAAGGACGTTGGTTAAAGAGGTTTGCATGGTAAACAATGCAACACTTGCACACGCTTTTTGATTGTTCCAATACCAACATCTGACATTGTAAATCTTCATTTTATTGACAGTATTTGCCAAACAGCATATATTCACTGTACTGTCACTCCTCAATAAAAGAGATAAACCTTTTCATTTTCATTCATTTTTCACTGTTTTGGTCTTTCTACATTTTGAGATCAGTATGTGACCGGCAAAACAAAGTCTACCAATTTTCAACTAGAATCTTGTACCTTCAGTCACTCTGAGGGGGTGAAGGTCACTTGGTGTTCTGTTTGTCAGATGAAAGGTTTTTTGTGCATTCCAAATCAAACGACCAAGATTCACTGGTAATGCCACCTGAACAAAAAAAAAAAACAACAATGTCATGAGAACAGAAAATTAAAAAACCTCCAGAGGATTAACACTGTAACCAGTATTCATGCCCCACAATAGTGACGACTGACCCCAGGTGTAAAGGTCTCCATCAATCAGTGCAGTAAATTCACTGGCATCCTCACCTTAGAGTTCCCAGAAGGAATAATTTTACGAAGAATCTCTCTGTCTTCCTGCAGTTGACTAAATTCTGTTTCCAGATCCTGCAAGGCAGCTGCACTGCTACAAAGGTCTCCCACAACATCTTCCTGGAGATAACGACGCAGACGCCTGCCAAAAAAAGAAGGGAGGAATGTAATTCTGAGTGGAAGTAGTAAATGCTCTACATATATGTGGTTCACTGCTTACTGTGAGACACCAAAAAAAACAAGTGCACTATTTCAAGGAAGCTTTGTGAAAAAATCTTCAATAAATCAACCATAAAAAATAATTACAATGCTAGAGGTACATTTGCTTTTATCAATTGAATGCCCTCTAACAAGTAGACAGCAATAGGGACAATGCATTGCAAGGACATTCATGACTTTCAAAGTACTTCCAGGGTACAATACCTCAAAAAAAAAAAGGATTGGCAATGCTACTCACCTCTCATTGGAACAGTCAAAGTGAAACTTCTTTTCAAAAGCAGAATTGGTTGGCTTTATTGTAGGCATGTTCTGGAATTCAATAGCAGCTCCATCCATTCCGTCCTCTCCATATCTCAACTGGATCATTTGATTGTTTGAGTTTCTGATTGTGCCATCATATGCAACCATTAGACCCTCCATGGCCTTGACCAAACGTCTCTGGATGTATCCTGTACATGAAAAATAGAAACTCTTTTAAACTTGTAATTTCCACTAGTTAATAAATTTATTTATCCCTATAAAACCAAAATGTTTAAAGAGGACAAATTAAACTCATGACAGACAAAATTGACCACTAAATGACCTAGTCTCATTGTAGGTGTATCAACAAGACCAACATCATAAAGTGTAAACAAAATCAATACTTAGAGTTCACACACTGACCAGTTTCACTGGTTTTGACTGCAGTGTCAATCAATCCCTCACGACCTCCCATGGCATGGAAATAGAACTCTGTTGGTGTAAGTCCGGCAAGGTAGGAATTTTCCACAAACCCTCTACTCTCAGGACCATAATCATCTTTGATGAAGTGAGGAAGTGTGCGGTGACGGAAACCAAATGGAATCCGTTTACCTTCAACATTCTGCTGGCCTACCACAGCAATAACCTGAACATGAAAGGTAAATATATTTATTTGGAAATGTTAGTTGGAAAGGTTTTCAAAGCTTAAAGAAACTGTTAGAAAAATGTTCTTGCTGAACCCAACATGGCACCAACTAGTTAAGGCTACATGAGACACCAAGTCGTTTGCTGCCTTTTGATTGCATCTATGCCAACTCACTTGCATTATTGGTGAGTCTCCCTGATACAAAACCAAATCCAAGCTTTCCACCTGCATCCAAATCTCTCATAAACCTATATGTACTTGTTAAACTTTTTAGGCTATGCATTTTTGTGGTTCCTTAAACAATTATTAACAACATTTTGGGGGTGTTGAGGTGAAGGTTATATTGACAATCTCCTGGATTGTAATTTTAGAGGTTGGTTATCACCTGAGCTGAGCATGCTGTTCTGTGCTGTTTTACAGGGCATTGAATTTTCTATGGACTATAATTCTAAATGTCTTTCCATATTACACACATCTATTTTTTACAGCACTTGTGCATGGTGCAATAGTTTTCCTACACACATTTCAATACACTGACCTGTGAAATGTTGATCTTAGAGCCCT
>CM042755.1:26928191-26948176 GCA_022496165.2 Catalaphyllia jardinei
GATTGCCATTTGCCTTCACTACATCTGATAGCTTGTGAGTCAAGTCATCCTGAAAAAAAATTACAACACTTAAAAAACTGTTGAATAAGAGTTGGTGATCTGATGGCATACTTGAAGAATTCTTACAGGATCATCCATAATTATAATAATTATTACTTAACATGTCACTACCCTTGTATTTATCACTACATATTACCTGACTACGAGCAGTACCACTCATGACAATGGAAGGCCTTACAGCCAGTGGAGGCACCGGCAACACTGTCACAATCAACCAATCAGGACGAGCATGCTTGGGATTCATTCCCAGAGTTTCACATTCCTCGTCAGAGATTCTTTTAAATATTTCATGGACACGCTCTGCTGTTAGTGGAATCTTCTTTTCCTGTGAATCCTCATTCACTTCCTTCCATTCTGCTGTTAGTTCAAGCCCACTTCTTCTGATCTGTGGCTGGTTACGACCACAGCCACCATGACTCTGAAAATTTAATTGCACAAAATAATGATATGAGTAGATAGAATTTGCAGTTCAAAACATCCGAGCAACTGAAGGAATTAATCCTAAATACAGCATAACATTTTGATCTTGAGATCACAATTTTGGTCCTAAGACTTAAAATGGTACTCCCCTACTTTATGATCAAAGAAAATGTTTTACTAGCCTGCAACCAAAGTAAAGCCATGGCTTCTTCAGAAACTAATCACTTCTATTCTGGTCTAAAAGAATGAAAACTGAAAATCAAATCAGCACAGCACACAGCCTTACCATCTTCTTCTCAGCCTCGTCAATATCTTGGGATGGTAATTTCTCATCAACAATGTCACCACCTTCACAAACACGCTTTCCTTTGCACAAGTCATAGATATGTTGAAGACGCTTTAGTGGTTGATTTTGAGACTTCAGCAATATATCTTTCACTTTTGGATTATTCTGCAAAGATAATTAAGAAACAATATTTATGTACTGATGCTGCCAGATGGAAACTTAATTTACTTTCATCTGGCTAAAAATTATATTTATAATTTATGCATGATTAAACTGACAAATTGTGTCACAAGCATGTGTAGATGTTTTCTTCATGAAGCAATATGTAAAACACAAATGAAGACAAGACATGATTATAAAGAACACCCTAAATCACAAATCACCACAAATCCCGCCACAACTGCTATGGAAAAACTAAAGAAAACAAATTAAATAAGGCCCGATTTGTTCAAAATATTGTACCACGTCGACCCACCTACCCTACCCCCGCTAGTGCCAATTTCTCGGCCCATGCCTTTCCGAAAACCCAGCCATTTTGCAAACGAAGCAACTTATCGACTTCCTCACCCCATCAACAAGAAGTTTTGAACAGTAGAAGCAAACGCATCTCAAACATTTGATTATCATCTTATAGAAGCCGACGTGAAACACTGGTTTTGCCAGCTCTATGTGTCCGAAATGGCCGGGACACTCCGTCATGTTGCCAGCGCAAGTTTGGCAGCGAGAGAAACGGTCGATCGTCCCTTGCCGTGGATCCATCAAGCCACCAAGCTTAGGCCTTCCGCCTTCCATCGTTTCGGAGTACTTGATGCCGCCTTCAGTCGTAACAGACATTTGTTTCTGTTGAAATAGAAAAATCTAGTCAAAAGAGGTACTACTACGACCAAAAGATAACACTAAAACAGTCACTTTTAATGCCGTAAAACATGCATGCGTTCTCCATTGAATTAATCGATTTACGAACGTGTTAGGACATGAAAGCGAGTAAAAGACGAAGTAAGAAACTCTAAAACCCATTTGAAAGTATACTTACTATTTCATCTGGACTCAACACCCCAAACTGAACCATCTTTACGTCCCGTAAGGGAGCCGGTGAGCCAGACACGAAAGCCATAACTTTGCTTCAACAAGATGGCCGATTCGATGAGGTAATTTTATCTGAAACCTTTTCGTTTCTTCGCTTGAAGCTGTCTCTCTCCGGACGCTTCAAAGGGTATAACGGACTTCAAAGTCTGTGTTGTCGATTATTTCAGTTTGTTTTGGTTCGATTATACGCTATCTTCCCTTCTTTTTCGAAGGAAATTGGCGAAAGAACTCAGTTCCTTTGTTCTCGCCGAGTGAAGCGCCCCGAAAGCGCTTCTTTCCACACGCAGTTCGTCGCCTCTTATTTATAGTCAGACCCCAGTGTGCGGGGCGCACCAAAATGCTGCAGGGGCGGATGTTGCATTATGGGATTCCCCGAGTGACGTCGTTACTTCTCTGTACTGGGGGTAGGGGAAGGTGAGATTTTCGCCCATTTCGAGATAAATGTTGATTTTATTCGTTTTCTTTACCCTTCTCTAATTTTTCAGCATTCTCTTCATGATTCATTGCAATACAGTTTTCACAACAAACTATTGTTGTATTTATCTTCCACAAAGCTGTGTTTGTGATATGATCTGACTTATTGTACAGACAACACTCAGAAATATACCGGTATTGTACCGTGCAGAACAGAAATTCGACTATCTTTCTGCTTGGTGAGAAACCAAACAACTGAAAGGAAGGGAGTCTCTGGCTTGCCGGGTGATGTTTACTCCTGATGGAAAACTGACTGAAGGAATCTGACTGGTACTGAGAAAACAAGCTTTGTCACATTTTGGCAAGGGAATAATTCGTGAATTGAAGATATTAATTTCAGAAAATGGTTCATTGCCATAATCCCAGAGGCCTGATAATGATTTTTACTAGTTATGTTCAAATATAAAAATTATGGTGTTTTACAAAAGAAAAAAATGGACGCTTGAAAGTTTTTAAATAAAAGAGATTTATTAACATTTTCCTCAAACACATCTGTCCAAACAGCAGTTAGAGATTCCTGACATTAAAATTACTTGTGTATGAACCACAGATGAAAAGAGCAACATCATACAGTCTTCCCAATGTATTTTTACAATCAAGCTGAAATAACAAGTGTACTACATCCACTAAGACAGTATTCCCAAAGTCAGGATACCAAAATATCAGTCACTTCAGTTTAGAAAACAAGCGATGTCCAATCTGCAAAACACAAAGAAATAAAATCATTAAAAAATCTATTAGTATTAAAACAAAAATATTGTTTTGATGTCATTTACACTGCAGAAAAAGTGTGCACTTTTGTGTCTAGTTGAATATTGTCCAAGCCAGACCCCTTCTATAGCTATGCCAAAATGTCTTGTTAACGTGGCTTACTGCAGTTTTTCCAAGACTCGACAGCAACACGCTTTAATTGCCTCCTAGACATAAGTATTAGTGGTGTGTGCAAAAATGATACAAGTACACATAATCCCTAAGAAGAAATGGAAACCACTTGAAAGGTGTTAAATCACTACAGTGTTAGATAGCAATAATTATTGTTTAAAACTCCATTCAAACATATGTTCAAGCCTAGAGCCAATGAAATCGTGAAAAAAGTCAGTAAACAACACACAAAAGAGCTCTACTATTGCTTTATTGCACACAATACATGGCATCACATGAGCATGCACTTAAAATAAAGGGAATGCACAATTCAATTCCATTCCAAGGTTGTAATAGCCAGTCCTTGATCAAGGATGGCTCCAAAACTTCAATTTTCACAGTTGATTGGTAGGGGCGAATCGCATTTAGAGCCATGGTTTTTTTTTTTTTTGCAAAATCTATAATACGGATTTTGAGCCATTTTTGATTTCAGTTTCTTAGTTTGAAAAATCTGTCCTACTGTGAAAAATCTGTCCTACTATGAAAAATTTGTCCTACTATGAAAAATTTGTCCTACAGATTTGTATTTTACTTTGCCTGAATGCTAAATGAGAGCTAATTTCTAATTTCTGAAATTCTGAGGTGGGCTCATACATGTGAATTTTGAAAAAAATGTAATTTAACCTAGAAGTGCACAGTCTCTCTTTAGATGCTTGGTCATTTATTTTGGCCACTTGTTGATGTTCAAATTGTTCAAGTTTCACAAAAATGGTAAATGACTTAAGCAAACAGTAAACAGTGAAAGGAAAAAAAACTTGGACCATTTAAAGAGTCAATAGAAGGGTATTATAATCCATGAAAACTGTAGCAAGTCACCTTAATAGTTCACGACCAAATCAAACGCAAATCACACAGCTGTGAAAAGTTTCACCATACAGCTGTATTTGACAAAACAGGACCTCAAGCCAGTCTTGCATCAAGTACATCAGCAACCTTGAGTAGTCACACAAACTTTAACAAGTTGTAACACAAGCTACTTACACATTTGTCTTGGCACTCAAGAAAATCAAACAATTCCTGTACACATGTTTCCTCTGTGTTTGACCGGCTACTAACTCTCTGATTGCACAAATCCAACTCAGTTTTTAATTTGGTACATTCAGCACGTTCGCCGCAAGCATCTCGAACTTTCTCCAAGGGATCTTCCAACTCTTCCTCATCCTCATCATCATCATCTTCTCCGTCGCCACCATCATCACCTGGTGCCTCCTCTTCCTCACCTTCATCTTCAGGGTCTGAATCCTCATCCTACAAACAAGATTAGAAATGGCAATGCAAGGTGCCTTTGAATGACCGCCAGACCTTTGATACTAAGTCATTAATTTACTTTCAAAATGCACCAGGCTGGGGGTAAAGGCCCAGGTGAAATGTTGAACTTTACACAAGACAAACTTAAACTATGAGTTCAACTTTTGACTCAACTCATAGCTACCTAGACTTAATTGCGAAATAAAAAATATTATTGTTGCTTACTTAAAAGGATTTTTGAATTAAAGAGGAATGGCATTTTCCTATTTGGAGTATCTTTTTTCAATCTGAGATATTAGCATTTTTGTATTATAAAAATTAGGAAAGTGATGACATAATAAACTATGCAACTAAAATGGTAAAATACTGGCAACTCTCTAGGCTCCAATCTCTGTCTGTCAAAAACCAAATATCCCCATTTACAATCCTTTTAACTGGGACGTGGTGTCCTGCTTGGAACAGACATGGTTCTAATATTGTTGAAACTCTCCTAATTAGATTGCCGGGAATGGATAATACTTGGTTAAGATAAATACTGGGAATTTCAATTCTAATTAAGACAGGACCAGTGGCAAAACTGTTGTCATGGCAACAGAGGTACCACAGGTGTCATTTTATTTCTTTCGAGATGTACATTTCTGGTACCAAGGTGTATAAATGGGTACCGGCGAATTTAATGCTGGGGGGTAACCCTGCAAAGGACTAGCATTCCATCCAGGGGGGAGTAGAAATACTCTCAGTCGCTTCATGCTAAGGAAACCGGGATAAGCTCCGGGCCTGATGGGCCACTTGGCTCGTAAGCAGACATCACCTTTTTTTACCAAGGTTTGAAGAACACTGCTTCAATATTTCTAGAGATATTCATTTATTCAGTGTTTACCATTTTAGTTACACAGTTTATTACATCGTCACTTTCCTAATTTGCATAATACCAAATCTTTAATACCTCTAGAACGAAAAAGATAGCCTAAAGCAAAGAAAACAGTTTTTAGATTGATAGCTGGGCAATCAATCGCAACATCAACATCACAATTTTTGTTTACGTTCTAGCACAGCGGTTTAAGGTCATTCCACTGAAACAGAACCTACACTGAGATTTTTCTCAAACTTTCTCAAATCAAGATTATAGGAACTTAAATTTGGAAATTAAAATGAGGGGTCCCCATGTTCGTTTAGGAGCAGCAGCACCTTGTTTATTTCATATAAATCTTTATAATAGCACCATGATTATGGTCACGATTGCTTGCTAAATTCACGTTTCCGACGATTTTTTTTTGCTCAACACTGAGAATTGGCCCATATTTATTTTACATAGAGAAATTTACTAGTCAATTCAAAACAACAGAAAAAAATGATAGGTCACTGTAGTCGTTTTCGAGAAAATGACAATTTACTTCTTTGGCGAAGTCCAGCCATAAAGAAAAAGCCGCCATTTTCTAATGCACGCGCACTGATCACGCGTAAAATTATGCGCAGTAGGGATGCGCAATGCAGTACTGGGGAATTACCTTAAGAGAAACTTCTTTCATTTGAAACTGCCTGAAGGATGAATGTTTTCAACCCAAACAGCTCACTAAACATGGTGGAAACAAAGTTTTACAAAGTAGGCGTTGCTCCCTAATGTTTGTTGTGAGTTTTGTGAACTCTAAATCTTGTGCACTATCTCATGACCCCTCGGGTGATTGCTTGATGCTGTACATAAGAGCCAAGGCTTATCACCTAAATATTACTTTTTGAGCCAACTTACATGTAAAAGTTCTGATTCAATTTAAAATTGATGATTTAATTCAATCACTGACAACAAACGCATGTGAGCTCTGGGTCAAAGCTTGGTGTACAGTAGCCTCCCAGGACACTAGATGCCAGTAAACAAATTTCCGCGAGTAGCATAAACTTATGTCACTCTGATAAATGCACGATTTTTCAATTTTTGTGTGTTTGATGATCTGTGCAATCAATATACTATTTGATAATGAGTGCAAGAAATATTAACGAAAAGTTGAGTCGAAGGCAAGAATTCGGTTTATGAAAATGTAAAGTGAGATAAGTTACAACATGTTTACACTTTAGCGACTCAGTTTTCCGTTAGCACGTTATAATCACACAAGTCACACTGCAAAATTGATCAGTTCTCGCCGCACCGTTTAATTGGTCAATCTGATCATGTTTCGAAATTTAAAAAAACTACGCTTTTTCCCCGAGTCAAACAACCATTCTACGTAAATTACCACAAGTAAAATATATAGGTGAAGGGTTTTACCTGTTCCGAGACAATTTCCTCGTCTAGAACCGTTTTTTCTTCATCTAAACCCATCTCGGCAAAACCGGCACTCGCACCTCTCGAATCTTCTCGTGTATCGCTCGCTTAGCTGTCAAGCCTTATAACTATGTAACCACGCCAAATAGGTTGCAGAGACTCCTGGGTAAATAGGCTCGCAATCTGTGAAGATAAAAATAGTCGGCTTAGCCTAAATAGCAAGTGTTTCCGTGGGGGTGGGGAGCAAGAAAGATCGAGGAACGGGATTTTCGGTGTTTTGCCCCCGCGAAAAATTGATTGAGAGCCAAAAAAAGAAATAGCGGTGATTCTTTGTTTCTGATCTCCACGGAAACATTTGCTACGAGGGCTTAAGTCGGCTAAGAAAGTGAGCAGATTTTTATTTACTTATAATTAGATTCCTTAGTTTCTGTGAGAACGAAATATTTCTTTTGTCTCTATTTCCTAATTTCAACTACAACAACTACTGAGCTTGTGAAATACTGAAAATAGTCTATTTTTCAATGAAGTATAACTGCAAAAAAATGGTTTGTAGAATGCAGTCCTAATACGACGACGCAGGCCGACGTTATTAAAAAATACGTCGATTTCAAATAGTAACTGTGAAATGCATTTCACAGTGATAATTTCTTTGTTTGTAATTATCTCTGCCCTGTTGTTATTTTTCAAAAAGAACAACAGATGTTTGCTTCGTAGCCAATCAGATTGTAAGGTTATCGATCGTACATTTTCTGGCTGTGCCTAACTGTCCAGATAACACGGAGACGAGAAAAGTCACGAATTGCTATTTCCAGCTTTGGACTCACTCTTTCTGTTTTTCATTTGCTGGATCGGCACGCTTTATTTACTTTTATGTCCTCCAGATCCCAGATTGTTGTTTTTAATTTAAATAAATTCATTTTATTCTGGAATAATGTTCTTTTATCTGGCTGTGTTTACTTGACTGAATTACCATCTGTCATTTTAAAATTGGAGGACCAGCCATTTTCAATTTTTAAATTTGAAGACATGCGCTTTCATCTGAAGAGACAGTGTTCTTTTTTTCTGTGTTTACTTGAAATACCATTTTTTATTTAAGATTCGAGGGCCTGGAATAAACTTGTGCCTTTGCGTGAAAAGAGCAGTTATTTAAAACCAGAAGAAAAGAAAAAAAAATACTGATAATCTGTATTCTTTTCAGGACACGAATAAAAAAAAAGTCATGAAATGGATATCAGGCAAAAGGAAAAGTGAAATGGGTAGTAATTCTCTATTCAAATATAAGGTTCAAATCTAATATTCACGGTTCTATGTTGATCACACGTGTTTGATAAAGTTTACACTTTAAGTACTCATTACGATTCAGTCGTGTGAACCTAAAGAGAGGAGTTCACCTGAGCAAACGTGAAGTTTAACCACAAAAAATTTAGCCAAGGAAAAATTTTGACCCATTCTGTATTGAGAGTACAATAGAACAAACAACAGAAACAATGCCCCCTAGCCACAAAACAATACTAGCTGCTGCGATGTTGTCAAATAGAATTGCAAGCTTACGAGAGCTGCTATACTACTGCATTCTGTGCGTTAAAGAGTTTTGTTTGTATCAAAGAGTGCTCAAAAGAAGGTGCCATTCAGGAATTCTGGGATAAGGTTGGTGAGTTGAGCTGAGAAATGGGAATGAACACTAAGTTTTGTTAATTCAGAAGACGTGACGAAGAATATATATATATTCTGGGAACAAATACAGTTAACCACATTTTTTACGGAACAAAGAAGTATCTTTGAAAGTTCATTTGAAAATACAAGTTTGAATTTGAACAAGGGTTTTCACTTAGGAGAGA
This sequence comes from Catalaphyllia jardinei, assembly GCA_022496165.2. Taxonomy (NCBI): domain Eukaryota; kingdom Metazoa; phylum Cnidaria; class Anthozoa; order Scleractinia; family Caryophylliidae; genus Catalaphyllia; species Catalaphyllia jardinei. Next base: position 26,936,782 of record CM042755.1, read on the forward strand.
AAAAATTGGTCGGTTTAATTACGTGAAGGTCATTGTTGGAATTCAGCTAGTGGACGGTAAGTCCACAAATTGTGAGCGATTTCAGGACACTGCGGGTGCCTAGAATATCCAAAACAAACTGTCTATAAACTACGGCTTTATATATATCGCGCTCTACAACTCGGCCAGGGATTTTCAGGAGAATTTATGGCGTGACAAAGTAGAACTTACTGGCTGGTTGGCTTAAATTCTAGCCTTGCATTCATTGGAAAATAATTTACTTAAACACATGCTTTTTAGATCTTTTTACAGCAGAATTTCAGGCAGCATCTATAAATGTAATTTTTCTTACCGCTAGCAAACGCAACTTACGAGGTTAGCAACTCCGCTTTTTTTCAAGTTAGTCACACAAAGATAAAGACATGACAAATTAGTCGACAACATATATAATTTTGTTAAACATGCCTGCCAAACGCACTATGTAATCATTGCAACACTAGGACAAGTGAAATATAATGAAAGCTGCTTCCCTGTTCAAAGAGTTTATTTACAATGTATCTGTTTAATGTAGGAGAAGATGCGTTATTTTCTCTGAGCTCTCACAGCAGAGGCGAGGTTAATAAGGAGGTTTGGGAAATATCCATAGGGTTTATACCAGGAAATTCAAAGGATTCTATGTTACTACCCGATAGGTCAATAATAGAAGGCTTGATAAGCAGGATTCACGGTATTTTATTTGTCTAAAGTTAAACGTTGTGCTATATTTAGGGTAAGGAAATTATTATTTTTGCTTGTGCATCTTTTTCACTTAGCTCCACTTTTGCAGTCATGCGTGCGAAAATTTAGCACCAAGACGGAGCTTACAGCAGTCAAAATATTAAGCTTCACAGAACTTAACTGTTTGTTTTAATTTTGTGGTCACGCAGATCAGAATGTTTACTACAATCCTCGTAATGTATGTCTTCGTATGTTTGATGAAGGTCACAGTTGTTTCGAATCAGGAGTGCCTTTCAGTCAGATCAATTTCTGACTTCGCCCTCTTCAGACACACCTACAGGCAAAAACCCGGGACACGCATTGAATCTTGCGCCGCGATGTGTGACGCTGACTCACTCTGTTACAGTTTCAACTACTTTGTTCCCACCATGACCTGTGAACTTAATAACTCATCACGACGTGCAGGTGCAGGGAGCTTTTTGCCCAGGTCTGGGTCAGTTTACTTGGACAAACTGAAAGAACCTGCGGACTATTGTGTATCACTTCCTTGTAAAAATAACGGAACTTGCAAGACAGTAAGGCGCCATCCTGGCTTTGAATGTTTCTGTCACGATGAATTCACTGGAGCAAAGTGTGAAGGTAAGAAACAAAATTGCGCTTAATGCCTGACTGTTACGGAGCTTCTCGACATCTACATCCAATTTTCCGGGCCAGATACAGTCAACGAATATTGATATAAGTTATAAAAGCATTTTAGCATGTTTATATAACAATGGAAAAATCTAAAAAATTATTTGAGTAAAATTCTCTCCCGTCTCTGCTCTTAATATCACTTCAAAATTCACTCATATTCAGGTGTACCCACGACTTAATGTATCCTAGCAACTGCGAGCCGCATGAACGGTGTCCGCTTATATATTTCGTTTTGGTGTATCGCAGGGATCATGACTCTATATCCGCTTATGAGGTCCTTCCTTTCATAGGAGTGGCCCGACTGTATATGTTTCGTTGGAGATATTGGTACGTTAAGTTACCTCTTAATGTCTGTTCACTTTATAACGCGTTCTCCGATAAACTTAAGCAAACAACTAATTATTATCAATAAAGTTCAAGTTCATTGCTCACACTACACTAGACTATATCTCGGCTTTTCTCTCGTGAATTTTCGATTTAGTTGGATTTTGGAAATCTCGATCTGAAGATCGAGTATACTTCTGCACTAAACAAGGAACCCAATTTAGCGTTTTCCTTTGTTAGTTTGCAGTTCTTTTCCACTGGGCCTTGGTAATCGACAACTGCCTGATGAAAATTTCAACGCCTCCTCCAGTGTAAACCCATACAAACCCAGTGACGCTCGCTTACGTGCAAACACCTCCTGGGTCAGCCAAGGCGTATTCGAGTTCCTGCAGATTAGTTTCCAACCTTACCCCAAGCTCGTCACAGGCGTGGCAACTCAGGGAAATCCTCATCATTATTGGTTCGTCACTCGTTACAATCTTTTGTATAGCTCAGATGGTGTCACGTGGTTATACTACCAGCATGAAGGCCAACCTGGATCTAGAAAGGTGAAAGTCAGTGTTATTTTTAGAAATCTGTGGTAACCGATGACAAAATTTGAAGCGATGGTGTTCAATACAATCGAGCATATATCTTTGCTTGTTTATTTAACAAAATTCTTTTACCTCGAGAGAAACTTCAAACAGGCCGACCTTAGATCGCGACGGAGGGTTGTCCAATATACCCGATCGGTAACGGGTCGCCAAACTGATGACGGTTCGTGACGGATCGCGACGACCCGTCACCGTTTTTCAGTTCGCGACTTGTCTGCGATCGAGCGTCGTGCTCCACACTTGTACGGATGTTTGTGACGTCATTATTTTAGAATGAGCAATATTGTTACACTTCTTTCGCCTATTTAATTTGTCTTGTTATATAGCTGGCGTTTTTCCCTCTACAGCGCGCCCATTCATTGGCCAGTTCATGGTCACATGACATCAAACAATAAAACTGTTTCCCGCCAAAAGCCATGAGCGGGCAACATTGCGAAAACTATGACGTCAAACGGGAAACAGTTCACTGTTACCCGCGAAATGTTGACCGCTGTTGCACGTGATCAGAGGTGGCTTGATGTTGTTGCTGGAATCTCGGCGAGTTTTTCATAATTTGCTTTTGTTTTGTTTTGCTATATAACAAATCACTTAATGACTGATTCCTTGGGGAACAGTGAATTTTGTTTCCCTTGAATCTCAATGTTCTCAACATTGAGATTCTCGGGAAACAAAATTTACTGTTCCCCTCGGGACCAGTCATTAAGTGTTAATTATTTGCGGGTCGTCGCAACCCGTCACGAACCGTCACCCCTTTTGGCGACCCGTTACGCATCGGGCCTATTGGCCATGAAACTCGACAATATGATGACGTCACTCTACCAGGCTCCGTGTAGTTGTCTCTGATTGGTTGTTACCTGCGTCAGTGTAAGAACGAATCATGAACAGGCAGGAGAGGTACATTATCAGTACGGAATTTAAGGGTTTGAGTGATTTGGCGCGCATACGCGTAATCAAAGATGTCAACACAAATGTAGATTGTGTGACAACTCCTAACACGTGCGTTACGGTCACTATGTTTTTAGGTATTTGCAGCTAACCAAGATAGTAATACTACCATAACAAACCAGCTTCAGCCTCCTATCACAGCAATGTATCTCCGTATCGCACCATTGGATTGGCAAGAAAAGATCGCCTTACGGTTGGAAATTTACGGCTGTAATGATCACAGCTGAGGAGAGGGCCACACGAGACTCTTCAGTGATGGATTGGCGAAAAAATGAAAGTCATTAAAGATGATTCCAGTCCGTATTGCGCAGTCTCAGTACCCTAATGTTTATACATATTACGACCCAATCGACAATCTCGTTCCCAGAGCCCTCGTTACCCTTGCCCAGAGGAACATCGTTTTCCCGTTTCGCTGGGCAAGGGTAACGAGGGCTCTGGGAACGAGATTGCTCAGTCTATGCAACATATCCTCCAGGGGAAAATGATCAATACGATCATTTGTCAAAACGTCCGAAAATGACTGTATGGATCATTCTCCGGTCGACTCGTGGTCGTCAATATTTTGTGACCGCTCTGCGCATCAAAATGGCGGTCGGCTATTAAGTCAGTATTGGCTTTTCTTTTTAACAGGTTTTAGGTTTTACGTTCAAAATGAGTGAAACTGGTAATCATGCAGGGTTCTTAATATTCCGGATTAAAACTGATTCTTTCCTTTAAACGATGTCCAACAAATAACTCCAAAGTTAACATTCATTAATGATTGATACCTTTCCGAGTTTGTAAACCTAACCGAGAACCGCCTGAAGTGCAAGGAACATCCGCCATCTTTTTTGTTTCTACACCGAGCAAACGAACGGGCACTGGGTACGGTAATGGCACGGCAGAATGATCCATACAGTCATTTTCGGACGTTTTGACAAATGATCGTATTGATCATTTTCCCCTGGAGGATATGTTGGTCTATGGATACGAATCAATGTTATTCCTTACGAACCACATACCTTATTAAATTCTTTTTCCAACAGCTGCGAAGTTGGCAGTTGTTTTGAAACTTTGAATTTACTTCACGTAAGTAGTTGCGAAATGCTTACATTTTGTGATGTCTTACATGAGTCAAAACAAAAAAGGCAAACAAACTCTCGAGAATGCGCAGTACGGACTGAAAATTCTCTTTAATCAACAGCAGATACGAGGTCAATATTGCAAAGTGGTGATTTAGAAGATTAGGAAGGTCGTTTTTTGCTAATGATTGCCGGATAAATCTCAAGTTTGTTGTTTGCCGAAGCAAGTGTGAGTTTTCTCGTCAAGGTAACAAGTAGTAGACTCCAGAATTAAGAGGCCTAATGTTAAAAATGCCAAATAACGTCAAAGTACTGGTCCGGCATATCCCCAAACATGTACTGAAACGGCCAAAGAAAAACAGTGAAAGGCATCTCGTTAAAACCTACAATCTGTGCTGATTTCCAACCGGGAGAGGGGAAGGGGGATTTTGTAGACTTGACTTCACGCGGAGGCGCCCGGTGCGCCCGAAGAGCTTCCGAGTTCCCGAGAACATGCCGAAGTTGCTGACGTTATTACATCATCACAAAATTACGTCACGCTAGTTAGGTTCAGCTCTTACGAAAACCAAGAGGGATCAGACACTCGTGACAGACGGGAAAATAGTAACACAATTGTTCTCCCCGAATGAACTAATCACGAAAAGTTTCCACTCGTTTATTACAGAAGCGATTATTAACAACCGCCACAATGGACTCAACTGGCCTCTTTTAGAAATTACGTTAGTATTTACATCAAGTGTATTTACACCAATATTGTAGGCTAAGTGGCAAAGAAAAGTGTTGCTAACGACGCTCCGTGCTTCGGCGACTTGCTGCGCTGCCTGCTCGGGAAGAGGCCTTGGAACCAGCTGCGGAACCAGGCCTGGAGCTCGTCTTCTTTCCCCGCGCACTGCCGGTAGGCGAGACACCTGGAAACGAACGATAAATCATTAGAACGGTATCTGATACTTGGGGTAATCTGCCCAAACGCAATTTGCCCAACCAAAGCATCTGCACCCGCGTCAGTTAATGATTAACTGACGCGCGTGCAGCTGCTTTGGTTGGTCACTTCCTCAATGTCAGGAACCTGGAATGGATTTCAAGTTGTTGTTCCAACTCGTCTCTTTTTAGACCAGTAGTACTGCTAGTCTAGCCAGTGTACATCCACGCCCTCCCCTCCAAAAATCGACTTTTAGGGGGGAGGGGACGGAGGTACACAGGTTACTGCTAGTTGGGTTTCAAGCTAGATTTCTGAGCCCTGTGTACAGCATTTGTATTACACATTTACAAGGTTCAGTTTATGCTCATTGTTCACATACACACCTGCTTTGGGACTTCCTATCCCAGAAGGACTCGCGGCTCCAGACAGAGCAAGAGCTCCAACGTCCACTGTACCAACACCTCGGCGACTTCCAGTTGAGATATCAGATCTGTGAGATGATCAAAAATAATCAAACTATCTGTTCTTACTTAACATTTCCTTTTGGAAACATTCACTCAGCTTGAAAATATTTTCTGTATGACAAAAAAGATTCTGAACATTACAGACCATGTTCTCAACATTAAATTGACTTCTCAAAATTAGACATGAACATAGACAGACACAGTTTATTTAACTTGAACAACACACTTAGCTACGGTAACCCTGCGTCTCATAGACTTGATAAGCAGAGTCTACAGGACATACCAGCTAGTTTACAGGTGCGCCAAGAAAACAAAGTAACAAAGCAAAAATATATGTACAATTGCTTATAAATATCAGTGGCGGAACCAGACCTTGAGCTAAGGAGGGGGGGGGGGGTCTTGACTTGCCCTGCTGGCCTTTTTCCCTTCTGTCATTTCTTCTTTTTTTCTCCAAAATAGGGGGGGAACTCCCCTAGATCCGCCACTGAATATCCTGATCTCAGTAGCATGAAGCAACTAAGAGTATTTGTACTCACCCCTGGATGGGATGCTTGCCCATCGCAGGGTTACCCCCAGCATTAAATTCGCCAGTACCTATTTATAAACCTGGGTGGGGAGAGGTAACGTGAGAGTAAAGTGTCTTGCCCAAGAACATACGACAGTGTTTCCGGCCAGGGCTTGAACCAGGACCGCTCGATGCGGAAACGAGCGTACTGAGGTCACCACGCCTGCACATTTTTAACTTTGAACATAATCTTACATGTCGGTCGTGGCTTTATAACGTTACAATCGAAAACTTTCTAAAAGACTTGAAATTTTCACCTCACCTAGCGGAAGATAGCGTTCCGGAACTCCTGGAGCTACGAGACGATGTTGGCCGTGAAGCACCAGGGCCTGGAGAGGGTGGCATTGGTAGCCCGGCCTGGCTGAAGTAGATCTGAACACTGGGACCAAGATCCGGGTGACTGTGTAATACTTCTCCCATCTGCTTCATCGTACGTGTGTTGAACTCTCGCAGCTCTCTTAAATCCATGTCTCTCTCTTCATGGAGTTCTCCTGAACTTTTCTTGGCGCTTCTGACAGCGCGCGCTATTTTACTGGCCTCGCGGGCGGCTCTGTCCTTCTTTACCTTCTGATCGTCCAGTTCTTTCTGTAAATTTGTCGCTTTCGCTTGTTTTTCTGTGATTACTTCCACCAAGGCTTGTTCGTCGGCTGTCAGGTTGTCGAGCGTGTTCTGCATAGAGCCCAGATCCTCCTGTAGCTCACGGATCTGTCGCCGTTTGTATTTGTATTTGTCCATGACAGCGCGCATTTGATCCTCTAAGCGCTGCTTCTCGTCAAACTCTTCACTCATCTCATCTACCTTATTAAAGCTTTTCCTGTATGTCTCATTACGACCGTTCATTAATCGAAGTGTGTTCTCCAACGCCCTAAAAATAATCAAGGAGGATCTTAGTGTCAAGATATCAAAGTGAATTTTCATTCCTAATTACCACGCACTTCTTTCAATAATGGTGTCACATCAAAGGCAGTAATTGCTAGTTGATTAAATTCTTTTTTCTCATCACACGTCTGTTTGACAATGAACTGAATTCGCAGGAAGAAATCAATTGTTAATCTAAATTGTCTTCTACTGGATTACCTCATGTGCACTAGCCGGAATGAAAATGCACTATATTTTTGTGGCGTCTTCTCTTTTTCATTTAACCACTTCAGAAATGTCCTCGTCACATTGCTCTGTACTTAAGATTCATTGACATCATCGTTAGGTAAAATCCATCTAAATCGTTGCCAATCTTAAACATGCGTGTTCTTTTTTGGTTTGGTTTTACTCGTTTAGTGTATTTCTATTTTGCAAGGTTCTAGTTTGGACGTTTCTTGTCATAATTCTCACCGGATCTCCTTCTCAGCCTTTCTGATCTTAGCGTCCAGTTCATCTCCTTCTCGCTGAAGCTCTTCCTTCTCTTGGGCTGCTTTGATGACGTAATAAGCTTGGGATCTCTCCTCCTCCCCCTCGGGAGGTGCCATGGATATCATCAGGATTTCATACCTAGTGTAATCAAAGATCACCGCTGTGTAACTCAAATTATACTTTATGTCGCAGGTGTGAGTAAAAAATTCAATCAATGTACCTCTTCCGTAACTTATCGATCTTGGATATCCGCTCATGTAGTTCTGAGCTGCAGGGCAAGAAAAACAAATACAGAAACAATTCTTATCAGTAATGATTTGAAGAGACGCAGACAAACGAAAAAAACGATAAAAAACGATGTTTCGGTGTTTTCGGTGTCATCATAACGCCTTTGACAACAACGGTTAATATCGTTCATTCTCATTTGCCTACAGTCTACAGCAACAAAGAAAAAAAATGAAATGGTGACAGTCACGCAAGTAGTAAATTGTGACGATCGTATGATACTGTCACGCAACGCTTCTCTCTAAATGTTACGTGACGACCCAAAACGTCTATGAAAGAGGGACGAATGAGACGGTAGAGCGGCTGGTACCTCACAGTCTGCCTTTCCTCTTCAGAAGATTTGATTTGTGCTTTCAACATGTCTTTGTGGATATCGATTTCATGACGACGTTGCTTCATCGCCTGCAAAACGCAGAAAGACAAGTATTATAAGCTTCCCTTCTCAACTAGCCCACATGACTTTTTAGATACTTAAAAGTATGGAAACCCATACGTAAAGGTTAAATTAGTCCGGCAAACATTACTCGACAAATGTAGAAAGCCATGATGAAGTAGGTCGACTAAGTTCAACGGCTATTTTAAAATTTTGCAAAAACGTTGTTCTGAAACAGCTTTTCTTTTAGCCTGTAGAACAGGCGTATTCGCGCTCCTCCCCTCGCGTGCGACACGCGTTTTGCGCTCGCCTCTGTTCGCCTAAAATACGCCGGCCAAAATCACGCCTGTTCTGCAGGCTACCTTTCTTCAAAATTGGACCTAAATTTCAGTAACTGTTTTAGAAACACAGGAAAATGTTTCCTGGTGAAAAATGATAACTTACCGTCTCTAATTGAAGTTTTCTCTTTTCCAGGTTAAGCACATTGTCCGCTTTACTGCTGAGCGTTTCTCTAAGGCGCTTGATCTCCAGTTTCAGAATGTTCTCATCTACCATAAGATCCTACAAGAAATAACAGAACAACACCGGTCGTTCATCAGTCCCTTGAGTCAGTTACATGTACATCGGTTGTTGACGATACAAACTTGGTCAATGAAAGATTTCCCGTGCGACAGAGCAGGTAATCGCCTGCGGGATAGATAGACTCAACTTGCTCTCTCGGGTGGCCAATCACAGTGCACGACTCGGTTTATTTTTAGTGGCCACCCACTAACGCTTATCAAGAGTACACTTTGTACGGTTAAATACGCTTGGAGGAGATATATACACTTTTTCGTTTCTATAAGAATCAGTATTATTAAAAAGAATATAGAGGCTAAAATTCACGAAATTTTAAGAATATTTGAAAAGTCCAGTAAACCCGAGGCTGCGATTTTGAAAAGAAAATAATTTTGAGTATTGAAAATCTGTAAATACGACACAATAAAATGTTTTCTTTACTAAAACGTATAAAATTATTCCTTCTCTAAACGGTAAAACCAGCCAAAAAACAGCAATACTGAGTCGCATGTCCGATGCTCATAAAATTTCTGCAAGAGGTTATGTGCGTCGTTTTAGGCTCCGGCTGGAAAAAGCAATATTCTTGGATAAAAAAATACACGCTATATAAATATTTTAAAAGGAGACCTCAATCACCTAGTGGTAGTTTTCAGGAGGGTCCTGTAAAATGTAAGTCTAAAAATACCTCAAGTATCTAAAATACTGAAGTAAGAAAAGCTTAAAACGTAAGACTACAAAAAGTTTAGAACCAGACAAAAAAGAGAGTTATAGTGTAAGAACTTAAGTGAGAAAAGTCTCCCCAGACCCACTATTCTGTCTTGAGTTTGTCGAGATCGCAAGCTTAACAAAATATTAAGCCGGCGCGTGGATAACTCGTAGCCAAACATATAAACATCTGAGCACAGACTAAAGTGAAAATGACTGGGCAGGTATCAAGGACATTCACGAAGAAAACTGGTCATAAAACAAACCTGTTTCACGGCTACAACTTTCTTCCTTTCTCTTTCAGAACTGTCATTGTGAAGATTCAATTCCTCTGTGGAAACAAACAAATACTCATTTACCTATTGCTATATTCTCTCTACCTTACTATAGCAAATTATGACGAGCGGTAAGGAGATTCTAGATACTGATGAACCACTTACCAATTTTGCTTGTAAGATTTTTCATTTCATCTTTTCCTTTGTTTAAATCACGGTTAGCACGTCGAAGGTCATCCTGTGAAACAAAGAAATAATATTTTTTAAGTAATTAAAATAACACCCGCAAGAAAGGCAATAGAAAAAGTCAGAGCTTCATTGAAGCGAAACGTAGAACAAAGAAACCGGCCTCAGGAGAAGAATTGGCAGAAAAAATACCTCAGTTGACTGATTTCAACAAATTGAGAGATGTTGGTTTTAACCAAATACACTACTGTACAAAGTTCATCCTGAAAAGTACCACAAGAGTACGTAACCAACTTACATTCAAGTTCTTCATCTGAGCGCTGAGGAGTGTGTGAGTCGAGTTATGTTCATCCATTTGAGACATAAGTTCCTGTACAAGAAAAAAAAATCAATCGATTGATAAATTAAAATCTTACTTTTCAATTTGGTTGTACAACTCGTAAATCAACGCTTTACAATATATAATAACAATCATAACATAACAGCAGAATTCTGTTCCTGATACTTTAAAAAGGAGCTCGTCTTGAAAAGTTTCAGTAATGTTTCAGTTTGTCGTTTGTAATCCGTGTTTATCTTCTCCATCCTTAAAAATCCTTGTTCCTCTATGGTTTATTATTTTCTCTTTGGTGTTTTTCTTGCTGAGTAAACTAATATTTTCAGTTTTCCTTCAAATTAAACGTAATTTTGAACAGGGCAAAAGTAACTCAAATGCCACCACCAAGCTTCTTCAAAGTAGATGTACAAGTCGTGATGATGCATTGTTCACTTTTAGTCTGTGATTAAATGCAACTCTTAAAAGAGCAGAGTCACGGCAGTTGAACGGTTTGAAAAGTTTAGCTTTTTTCAACTTCGTTGTTTGTAATCCGTGTCAATCTTCTCCATCCTTAACCATCCTTGTTCCTTTATGGTTTATTATTTAGATGAGGCAGTTTATTCAGATGAGGCAGCCTGGGACTGCACTAGACACATTCAAAAGGAGCCTCAAGACCCTTCTTTTTAGACAAGCTTTTTATCGTTTTTTGTAACTTTCTTTTTTTATTATTATTATTTTATTATATTATATTATTAAATTATATAGATTAGTTTGATTATTTATTTTCAAAATTGTAAAGCGCCATAGAGCTTTTAGGATATGGCGCTCTAAAAATCTATAATCTAATCTAATCTAATCTTATTACCTCTTTGGTGTTTTTCTATCTTTGTAAAGTATTATTTTCAGTTTTCCTTCAGTTTAAAGGTGATTTTGTCAATGGTTAAAATAACTCAAAATACAGGGCTTCTCAGTAAGGGCATTTACTCTGTTTTAAATCATTCAGAGCCATGCACTCAACACTCATAATCTTGACCTTAATTCTGGCCTCCAGCTGCAGCTTCTCTTCATTGCTCCTCTCTCCCTGCATGCGGCT
>CM042755.1:26961484-26963984 GCA_022496165.2 Catalaphyllia jardinei
CGACAGAAATGTCAGAAAAATGAAGACTTGGTACCACAATCGGTTGATAATCATCATACTGGAAATCGCATGACCTTTAACAGTTCAAGTGAGGGTGAACAAGATGATCAAGAAGAGGTACAAGAGGTGAATAAAGAAATACCAGAAATTAAAGTTCTTGTTTTACCGCAGGAAGTGAAGAAGCCAAATAGAATTCAAGAATCTGCAAGTTTGTTTTTGAGAGAACAGTTGTTTGGGGATAGAATTCAGCGTATCTCACCATCAAAGGACTCCGATCGCACAAGAAAATATAAAACAATTGCCCCTGCCCATAAATTTTCCAAAAAGTCGCGGTAGTCAAGTGATTTCAAAACTGTTAAAGGTAGTAGGTTAAAGTTACTTCGAAGGGTTACTGGTCACTTGGTCCCTAGCCGGTTAGTCCCGAACCAGAAGTCGATTAGGCCCCTAAACTCACTAAGTTATCATCTTGTCGTTATGACAAATATGACAAATAAATAAAGCTTTTTAACTGAGTAACCATTTTAAGGAGCAAGAGGCAGAGTGGACCTTGGGAATGAGTTCCTCTTGCTTTTGAATGAAAACTGAGTTTAACTTGCCAGTTTTATTTGGGAGCTATGTGACATGTGTAAAGGCTGCTCCACTTTGTCTGGGGGTCAAATGGCTACTGCTAAATGAGCTGTGTGTTTTATGAAAGTGTATGTTCTGTAATTATTGTTCCTGAATCCCAGAGATAGGCTTTGCGACATTTTTTTTTGAATAATCAAAGAAAAAACATTATCCAATTTTCAGTAGTTTGTGCAGGGAGCAAATAATTTCATGTTCAAACTCCATTTTAGTAGAGGAAAAATTGAAAATGGATTTGTTTACATGTAAGTCATCTCGGGTCCTTAAAATAACTGTAATTTTAAAAGAGTTATTGATACGCAGATACTCTATATGATGGCTTACAAATGAAGGTCTATTAAATGATTTTAGCTGTTTTCTTTTTACATAGTTATTGCATTTCCATTCAAAGGGTCTCTCTTTGAGGGTTGTCCAATACTCCGACAAATTAAGTTAGCATTTAAGAAATAGAAAACATGTACCGTGTTTGTATTGAGTTATATAAACACGAGTGGAAGTTTGGGAGAACGAGAAATGCTGTGGGAACACGAGCCGCAGGCGAGTGTTTCCACAGCTTTTTCGAGTTCTCCCAAACTTTCACGAGTGTTTGTATAACTCGATACAAACACGGAGTACATGTTTTCTATTTCTTTTAGAAAACACCACGATGAGAAAAAGGAAAACAAATTGTTAACTTTGATTATCAAAATGTAAATTCTCTTTGCTCGTGCCATCACTATGTCAACAGCGTGCGCTAGTTCTGTGTCTCCATCGAGTTATACAAACAGGATTTTTAACCAATCAGCACGCATGCTTTCTTAGGACTGTTTTCTAATGTATTATATGATATCCACGTAACAATAGATTAACAATACAATACAGTTGAGAACGACGCAAAACAATAGAATACAATACAATGCTATGCATAAATTTGTCAGAGTATTGGACAAGTATGCTCTCTTACACTGCCTTGATTTAGTTTTTTTAATCATTGATATAAAGACTACTTAAGGTCAATTCAATACTGTTTACATTGGTATCTCAATGGAGACTGTCACTCAAGGTGAACTTGTTTAAACAAATATTTATTATGGAATAAAGTGCATTGCAGAAGTTAGCTCATTCAAAGTATATGAATTTAGGCAAATAATAATTTTAAAATTTTTTCACCAGTCATGTGATCAAAACTAAAAGTCGTAACCATTCAATGAATAAAGTCAAGAATCTGGGATACGATAGATGATTGATGTATTAACAATCTCCCCAAAAATCAGGTCTTTGCTAGTTTTTATTTGCGCTTCATTTGCAGAAATGTGTCACCCAAATTTATAGAGGTTTGTATGGAGACACCATGTTTGTGCCCTTCTGATGGGCACAAACATGGCGGCCGTAACGTAACAGAAACATCTGTCACTGATTTTTGTATTGAAACGAAAAATTATTACTCCAGAGATCCGACACATTAAAATAAATGCTTCTTCTAGTGCAAGCACTGTTTAGTTAGCAAAAACTAACGCGATAACTCTTTTTTGACCAACGCGACAGCCTTTTTGGGCCGCTAATTTCATGTCACGCAACGCAAAAGTTTAGAAATTCAAACATGCTTTATTACAAAAGGAAGAACCCTGTAGAGCTAAAACGTTGTGAAACATCAAGTTCCTATATGGTCTTTTATCTGGTGAAACTAAAACCTCAGAAGGAAAAGTAATTTTTAATTTTGGAGTATGATTACGTCACATGAAAACTGAGAATAAAAGAATACAACAACAACAACATTTATTTATACCAAAAAAGAAAGATAAAATGCAAGAAATACATAAGATTTGAAACATGTAAGAATATTTCTTCAGTGTGCATGAATTGTGTAATGTTGGAGATTTCACAAATTAAATGTATT
>CM042755.1:26968984-26980959 GCA_022496165.2 Catalaphyllia jardinei
GTTGTCGGTAGCAACATTATTAGTATCCAGCATACATTTGTTATGTCAGCCACAATCCCACCACCATCGTGAGCTACAACTCGTGGCTCCTCGTGAAACCTACTTCAAGAAGAGTTGTTGACCCTTGGGCATCCCCAGCAGCAGTAAGGTACTACCAGGGGAGAGCTGGTCGATAGCAGAGCATTTAAGGACATTCATTATTTCTGTGTGCATATATCTTAATTTGTGCACATTATGCACAATCCAATGCCATGCTTTGAGTGTAACCAATGTGGGCTTCCCTTACCCTTTTATCCAGTTCATAGATCTTCAGCCCTCATTTGGTCAAGTCCAGAAACTTCAAAACAAACAAAAGTGCTTTTAAAATCATCATTGAAAAATTCAGACAATAATAATTATTGCTAATATTATGAGTTAATGTGAAGACTCAAGGTCATTTCCCACAGTTAAATATTTCCTACGATGTGACAGTGTTGACCAAGCTTACCCCCAACAGTTTCAGCCTGTTTGTCCTGATCACAGGAGGGTGCAACATAATCAAGAACAGAACTTAACTGGCAAAACCTTGTCACAAATTATCTTTTATGTCATACGCAAATGGTAATTGGAGTAATAAATCAGATTTCAGTTCATTTTAAGTACAGATTATAAATATATATAAGAATTGTGCAATTGATTGCTTATTGTGACAGTGTGTAATTCAGACATGTTATATGCTGCTGATAAATTGTGTGACTTTTAGAGTATTAATTTATGAGTAAGTGTGTGACACATTGTCCCAGCATATGTAGTGGAAGTGTAAAAAACCTGCTCAAACTTTATAATATTTTAATGCAATAACCTCAGTTGATGCTTATGACTTATCACTAACTACTAGTAAAATGTCTTAAAAATTGTTAAGTTATGTTACCTTTTGTAGTTTTAATCTGCAACAAATCAATGTTTTTAAATAATAATTGTTTATCATACATGTACATAGCATGAGCTCTAGTCACTCCAATCTTTTTTCATGTTCTTTTTGTAGCTGCAATATTTGCCACCATTATCTCGCAGATTCTTGATGTCCTTCCCTACATTTCCTACAATCATTCACATTCCGTTACACCCTTTACATTGTCAGTGATGTCAAATACAAATTCTCTGCACTGCTCTCTGTGCAGGTCTCACCATACTAGACAGGAGAATTTTGATTTTTGTGTGATAATATCTGCCATCAAGAAAAGCATACCTTAGACTTGTCACTATTGCTAACATGCTCCTCTGATCATGTGCTCCAGATGCAGGGGTGGAAATGATATCATTAACCCTTGATTTTTATGTAAAAATTATCCCTTCTGGTCTTTATACATTTCACTTAGTACCAACAGGGAGAATTTGCTTCACATCCACACACTCAGCTGTTAACTGTGCTTTACTGCTCCTTTCCTCTGAGCCTGGTCTTTGCCTTCCTTTCATACTTTTTCCACAGGAAGCAGAGCTGCGCAGTGCTTTGGAGGAGATGGGTCTTGCCTGAATTCTTTCATCTGTAAATCTCTACTTCTGATCCTTTTGTTCTACAGGAAGGCGAGCTCCAGCGCACGCTGGAAGAGATGGGCTTAGCCTGAACTGTCTCCTCTTCTCCTTCTTCAACATCTTGTTCTTACATCTTCACTTCTCCAAACCAAGATGATGCACTTCTTCCTGCAGGGATTCTGTGTATTTTATCAAAGACAGATGTCTGTTGAATGACATAAGATTCAGCCTGTCTCATGCAGCATTTAGCATGTGTATTGGAAAAAAAATCATGTACCTTTTTGCCATGTGGTAAAATAATTTCTCATCTTGTCAGAGACTGACAATAAGCTCAGCATAGGAAACACAAGTCAAAATAAATATTTCATAATGTCAAAAAGTCATCTGTTCAATTATTTTCAAGTGTCTTGTAGAAGTTTTCAGTCGCAACGTTCATAAATGTTATGTTCATCAACTTTTAATCGCATGGCATATTTTTAAACCTGTAGAATGCAAAGGACAGTGTAATGAAGCAAGCTTGATTTTAGGCCATTTCTACAGACATCTGTTTTTGATAGTTACTGACTTGATTTGTTTAACATTTCATTTGTTGTAGTTATTTGCATATTAAAGGTATAACTCTGAACTATTTAAAAGAAATAAAATTTCCTTTTGTGTCTGAGAACGAATCTAGTTTTTGAAATATAATTCTCAAAATGATATCAGTATAATAATTATTTTAGGGAAGAAAACCTAGATGCTTAAGTTTTTTTAATGATTTTCTGCTACATTTTGTACAATTTCTTTCTCATTAAAACCATATGCTGTCACAAAACAATAGACGCTGAAAACTTTTTTGACAACTTTCTTATTAAGTTCTTGTTATGTTCAATAGCGAGCGCTCTGCTTGTGAATGTCATGTAAAAGTTTCTTTAAAATTGTAAAATAATTGTTAAAAACCCTTTCATTTTAAGTCAATTAAATATTACAGAATCAATATTGTAAACAATCATAAGGAACAGTTCGCATTAAACTGTAATAGTTCGCTGATTTTAATCCTAACTTGCTTTATATTAAATGATATTTTAGGGTAATTTATTATGGGATAGAAGCTTCGTGGGAATGCACCGGATTTTTGGCAGCTAATTTTAGTCTCCTTGATTCTGTGTTGATGTTTTACAGCACGTTTTCTTACACTGACTTTTGGCTCATAAAATGCAGTTAAGAAAACCAAACATAACTCAGAGAACAACATGTAACCTTCAGCAAGCTCACGGGAAAACTCATGAGCAAGCGCAAGAAAATATGAATGACAAAATTTCGATTGCTGTTGATTTCGAACCCAGTTGGCCGAGAAGGCAACATAGGGTTTTCTGTGATTGTTCGGATCAACTTCCGCGAGTATTTTGAGCCAATTAACCAACCTTGTAAACACGAACCAAAGCAAACATGTAAAAGACTTTTGAGGAAAATCTAAAATCGCTGTTAGAACGCTGTACTTTATGTGGCTCTGTTTATTCGACAGGAAGGCGAACTGCAGCGTACACTTGAGGAAATGGGCCTGTCGTAATTAGAAGATGAAGGAAAGAGAGATCTCTGTCATGTACTTAGGAATATTCTCTAGTTATTTTTTTTTTCAAATAGCTTGGGAGGATAGTGCAGTGGCAACGTGAAATGAGTGTATTCAAGCTTTATTGTGACAGCAGCATAAGGAATTCATAAAAAGCTGTCTGTTTCTTTTAGGTTAGGAAAAAAGACTCTTCTGTGCGCATGGTGTTCTCGTTGTCTTTACTGCCTGTCTCTTTCAGCTGTGTCATTTGAGCCGGGTTACAACCTGATCATGAAATAAGTGCGCTCACCTGAGCTATGTAATAAGGAACGTTTTAAGATAAACATACGTTCCTTAGATAGCATAGACACCCGTTCCTTAGTTATGGTTTGATTTAAGATTGATCTAATTACAATATTTGGTATAATTAAGAAATAGAAAACATGTACCGTGTTTCTATCGAGTTATACAAACACGAGTGGAAGTTTGGGAGAACGAGAAATGCTGTGGGAACACGAGTCGCAGGCGAGTGTTTCCACAGCTTTTTCGAGTTCTCCCAAACTTTCACGATTGTTTGTATAACTCGATAGAAACACGGAGTGCATGTTTCCTATTTCTTTTAGAAAACACCACGAAGAGAAAAAGGAAAACATGTTAACTTTGATTATATGAAAATGTAAATTCTCTTTGCTCGCGCCATCACTACGTCAACAGCGCGCGCTAGTTCTGTGTCTCCATCGAGTTATTCAAACACGATTATTAACCAATCAGTGCGCTTGCTTTCTTAGGACTGTTTTCTAAAGTAAAATATAGCCTATGTGTACGTTATAAAGCTGTCCTTATTGTGTAGTATCAGTAAGCTTGTGACGTCTATTAAAGCAAAGTGAAATAGATATTTTGTCTCAGTCATTTTGTGTATTCATTGTCACCAGTCAGGTTAAATGCTTCTGGTGTCACTTAGTACTGTGCGTTTATATGCACAAATGGTATTTTTGACAGTGTAGCATTTCGGAAGGCTCTCGGCGAGGACGAAAGAAAAAAATTCGGCGTGCAATTAGGCTGCGAACCTTTAGAGTAATTTTAGAGCCAAACTGCAGCCATTAACCCCTGATATGATGCATATATCTTCTTCCTGAAATGTTAGTAGCATCAAACATACTGCTTGTTCTATTTTGTCGCTTTTCGGGTAGTTTTGCCTCGAAGAGAAAGGAATCTTACAGGGTTTAGTTTATTAACTATGGTTTAGTTGAAGCATATAACTGTATTGGTTTTCACATGACATCACTAAAATTCAAGCTAGAAAACTATTCAACCTCGTTCCCAGGGTCTCTCTTCTCTGTCTCCCTTGGTCGTTTCCTGGTTGTGGCTGGTCACGTGACCACCTGTGACGCAAACATTTCCACTAGGGTAGGGTCAACGAATAATTTCTGTCTATCTCAACTGAAGCGAAAGGTCATCGCTACACCTTTGAAATTCTACAGCTTAACACAGGCCAGACGAAATATAATCTATATTCAGTGCATTGAAGTATCACTCTGACTTCAATTCCAGACGGTCGATTTATTAAAAAGAAGGAAAACTGTTTCGATGTTTCTTGTTGCCTGAATTAACCTCATGGCGCATTGTTCGCTAAGTAAAACGATGTTTTATTAACCACTTTGCAAAATATGTTTCCTGCATATGCCAAAGAATTGAATCGTGTTTCAACATCTGCCTAAATATAAACTTACATAAAGCTGATGCAGATGAAATATAACGCTTATGTCAGCAAAATCTGCACTGCTGTAAATCAAGTCATGTTCAGAAATCATGGATCTATCAGTGTCAAGCCCGACGGGAAGGGAGGGGGAGTCGGGTATAGGGTGGGAATTTTGACATTTTGTAAAAAAAATTATCAAAATCCCCACCCCCGGGCGAAAACAAATTGCCAAAATTAGCAGAAACAAATGGTTTACTTCCCTTCTACTCTATATATTTGAAAGATTAAATGCATGATGTCCGATCAAAATCCCCACCCTGGGGATATACGCCACAGTCAGATTACCGTGGGTTGCCCCCCCCCCCCCTCGGGCTTGACATTGATGAGTGCATTATAGCAAAGATATCAGTGACGTCACCTGTTATTAATATGCCAACCAGAGAACTATTGGCTGGTGAAACAAAGAATTCTTTTGTTTAACGTTTTGAACATTTAAATAACAAAAACAATGTTTGTAAACAAATATACTCCCTATACTGGCCATTTCAGCTACACTACACAACAGACAACCAATACATTGAACCATTAGGTTTATTTTGCTTGTTTCGGCCGAGCACCAGCGTACAATAATGAAGAAACACGTATACAAAACCGTTGCTTTCACAGAAAACGCCGTCGCAGCACGCGACTATAAGACATACCTAGAGCTGAGCAACCACTAACAAACATCGTGGTTAGAACGGCGGCCAGAAAAAACCTGTCGTAAAAAACCCCGTGGGGAAAAAAAAATGACAGGAAATCTGGGTAGGAACCAGGCCCAAGCTCATGAAACCTTCCTACTAGGTTTATGCGTACTAGCAAAACAAACAAACAAACAAACTTAGTAAGAACTGAGATGGTGTCGGCCTAGACTGATTGCCCACGTGCAATCACAAGCTTAAATACCCATGTCACTTTACCCATAATGCGACTATACTCAAGGGCCCATGCCATTACCCTGTTGCTCTCGTGCCGCAGAAATATTGGATTTCCGGCTTATTCGTTAGCACTCAATCGCCAGAAATTCCATTTCTTCAGGGGCTACACTGAAGTTAACTAAAAATGGAAACAAACGGTTACAATATTTAAAAATGATACAAGGAAAATTTGTTACATAATTGGCTAATAAAAATAGAAAAATACGGGAAAACCGACGGTTACAAGTGGGTTATTAAAATATAGAAATATAAACGGACTACATTTTGTCACGCCTGTTCCGGCATCCCAGAGGGTTCAAGTGTCTTGCCCTTGTAGATTAAAAATGCCTCTCTTGCCTTACGTATAGCGTCTTTATTTGAATTAAAAAGTTCAAGAGGAATCAGTTCTAGGTTGTTCAGTGAATGGCCAGGGAGAGTGAAGTGATCAGAAACGGCGGTGGGTTGATCGATGTCACGTTGTGTGATGGCTTTCTCTACTGCGCGTCGGTGTTCTCCAAACCTATCGCTAAGGCGACGTTTAGTTTCCCCTATGTATTCCCCTATGTATTTCCTATCCTCATGTATGGCTCTGAGGTTTGGAGTATTTATGATAAAGATGACAATAACTCGTGGGAGAAAGATATTATCGAAAAGGCACATATTTCTCTTTGCAAACAAGCCTTAGGCGTAAATAAACAATGCCCTAATTTAGCCTGTAGAAATGAACTGGGTCGACTACCACTAAAAGAGCTAGCTGATCTAAATGTCTTAAAATTTTGGATTCACCTTGAAAATCAACCAGAAGATAGTATCGCCAAACAATGTTTAAAAATATCAAAGGAATTTGCTGACAAAAATCAGGTCAGCCTTGTACCAAAAGTGAACAACCTCTGTGCAACATCAAATTTAAATGCAGCAAACTTAACTAAAAACAATTATTCAACTTTTCTTTCTCAAATTCGTTCATCTTTAAACAAGAGAATTACAGAGCACCAATTAAACTTGATAAAATGTAACAAGAAACTAATGTTTTACTCGCAATTCAGAACCGATTGCCACAAAGCGGACTTCTTGAATTCAATCAACAATCCCCTCCATAAAAAAACCTTAAACAAATTCCGGCTTGGAAATCACCAATTATTGATTGAGACTGGCAGACATACAATTCCTAAAACGCCAGAAAATCTCCGAATTTGTCCTTTCTGCCAATTAAATGAAGTTGAACGTGAAATTCATTTTATACTTTCTTGTCAAATTTACAGTAGTCTACGCTCCAAGTTTTTTGCTGATGTAAGTGAGATATCCCATTTTCAATGATTTAGACAAAAATTTAAAAATCATATTCCTATTTAATAATGTTGACCCTTTTATATGTCGACTTACAGCTGCTTATGTTCACTCATGTATGGATTTAAGACAGTCTCTTGTAATATGATTAATTATATCAATATCTACATATTTATTCATTTATATACCCCTTTTTTCCTAACTCTTTAGTAGGTAATACCATGTACTTTTATGGGAATACTGAAATAAATTGTTGTTGTTGTTGTTGTTGTTGTTGGATCCTGCATTTGGTGCTTTGTATCATGTATACGAGGTTAGAAGAAGAGCAGGTGATGTGATGCCGTATATCTTTTTGCTCGTTAGTAGCGAAGAAAGTGTAAGACGTGATTCCTTCTTTAATAAAACGGCACGATTGACACCTTACACCTTCTTCTGTTACAACGGAAAGATCCCGGTGCCTTTAGCTGCTCAGCCTTTCATTTAGATTTTTACTTTATTGAACACTGCTGATCCTGATCTTCACAAAGATCCGGCTTCACTTCGCTACTGTTTGTGCAAGTGGTCCTTTCTTTACAGTTAACCTCAGGAAGCAATGCCAAAAAAGGCCCCAAGTTAAAATATATCTTCACAATTTGATATGGCGTGCGAGTGATACGTCGTTCGATTACGCCAAATAAGGAAATTCTGAAATTTACGTGTCAGCGAGGGAAATGCGAGTCGTACGATTTGCGGGGATCCGGAGGTGACGTCACTTTTGTGTTGCTCTCGGAACGAAACGGCACGCGCGTAAAATGTTCAGGTCACGCAAGGAAATGGAGTCTTCATCATAGACTACGAGTACTCGGTTTTTGTTCCACTGCTCGCAGGACTGATTTAAGATTATGCAAATTCACTAGGCAACGAAACCCGTCGCATACTAGGAGAAGAAAGAGACTGCCCTCAGCTAACTCCTTAGTACTGTTAGTTTCACTCAACTTGCAGAGACCAGGCGACTCATTGGAATCTCATAAATAATTTATTCAATAAAAATGTTCATTGTTGTAAAATATCTCGAAAACAATCGAGTTTCACAATTAATCCAAGAGACAATTAGATTCGTGCGGGCGGCCGGATTCCGCTATTTATAAGCGTAGCTTGCGTCACAAATGAACACGGTGAGTGTTGACACAAGACAAATGACCTCTGTGGAAAATTTTCGTCGATTAGCAACTCAAATCAGTAAATAAACATTGAACTTACTATTAGTTGTCAGTGCGTGTTTGCATCGTGGATAAAAAGAGCTAGAACATGGAAGACTAAGTCAATAAAAATATTTAACCTTGCATTTTTCTTCACTGCAACAAATATCCGCGCTAATCTCCGCACCAATTCTGAATATTTGACGCAACGCATTCAACCTTGACAGGTACGTACATATATGCCATCAACTCGCGGAGTTGAAAATAATAACATGGATTTTAAATTGGCATCCTTTGCGATGATAGTTATGTAAATAATTGCTCATTTAGCGCTTCTTCTTGCCTTTCTTCTTTCCCTGACGTTGTGAACTTCGTCTCGATTATTTTTGTCCACATTAAGAGCATGTCCGAATTCTTTTATGTGTTGGAACATTTTGTTTCTCGTGGGAAATGACTCTTGGCAGACATTGCACTTGAATGTGCTTGTTACCGGTTCCTTGCCACCTGCAGATGAGTTTTTATTTCTTTCTGTCGAGTTTTTGTTGTGATTAACAGCGCCAGTCGACTGTGTATCGCTGCCAGATTCTTGTAATTCCATGTTCTGTTTGTCACCTTTTTTCTCTCTATTAACGTCACTTGCTGTTGTCCGGATT
Organism: Catalaphyllia jardinei; assembly: GCA_022496165.2. Lineage (NCBI taxonomy): Eukaryota > Metazoa > Cnidaria > Anthozoa > Scleractinia > Caryophylliidae > Catalaphyllia > Catalaphyllia jardinei. The sequence continues at coordinate 26,977,798 of CM042755.1, forward strand.
TCACGCAGCGAAGTTTGTTCACCATCACTGTTGCTTATTTGCTTTTCATTTTCTACTCTGACTGTACTTTCCTCGCCATCGTCTTCGTTTCCATTACTCTCCGAGTCTTCATCAACTTCTTCTCTTCCTTCAAAGTCACCCTCTCCAATTCCTGATAAAGCTCTTTTCCTCTCGTGCAGCACCTTCACTTTATAGCGATTATTGCCCTTGATTCTCATGGTGGACAATTCCACGGAGTCCATAAGGTTTAATTCTCCAATACCCACAAAATCCGTGCTACCCTCATCAACACTGTACTGTCTCTTGTTCAGATACTCTTCTTCCGGCCCGTCGTCATTTATTTCATCCAAATCATTTTCTACGAGGCTCGACGCATGGCCGTCCACCTGCTCATTCTGAGCCATTTCTCGTTTGATGGCAGTGACTTTGTCCTTATGTTTCTTCGACTTTTCGTGGTTCACTAGCGCCTTCTCTGTTTTGAAAGCTTTATCACAAGCCACACAATAAAACTGTTCCACCTCCTCGTCATCTGATTGGCTCTCGTTGACATCATTGTCTTTGCCGAATTCGCTGTCCAAATGCGTGTTCATTTGGGCCAAGTCCTCCTCGAGACCCGACAACGTTGCCCAGCTCTCTTCTTTGTACTCTTCAAACATCTTCTCGCGTTTCCGCAGAGCTTCGAGGCGCTTCTGATCCGTTAATCGCTTTCTTTCTTCATCTTTCTCCTTCAATAGCTCCAGGTATGCCTTCACACGCTTGTCCCTTTTGCGGACAAACTTTACCAAGGCGCGAACTTCTTCATTTCTTTCCTTTTTGGCGGCATCTCGCATTTTCTTGTTATCTTTCTCCATCAGACGCTGGACTCTGCGATTAGGTGCCTCTCTGATGTTGTATTTTTCCAGCCAAACATAGGATTTTAGTGTCGAGTAACTTTGCCAGAAAGCGTAAAACGGCTGCACCACTTCTTCGTAATCACTAGAAGATGATCCAAACTCGGGAACTTCCAGATCTTCATCAGTCGCGAATTCAGCATCTTCTTTTGCTATTATTCTAAAAGCATTAGTATAAACGGCATAAAATCCTTGCTCGTCGTCTCCGTAACCACAATAAACAGAAGCGCTGAAGTACTTCATCAAATTAACGCTGCTATCGACATAATCATCCCCTCCTCTGATTATCTGTTCGCGATGTTTATCGTACCAGGCTCGCTCTTGAGGGTCGCTGAGAACTTCATAAGCTTGCTGGATCTCCGTGAAAATTCGAGTGCTCTCCTCGTTGTTATCTTGATTTTTATCTGGATGCCATTTTAAAGCAAGTTTCCTATAGGATTTTTTTATGTCTTCGTCGCCTGCGTCCCTCTCGACTCCCAACACTTCATAACAACAACGGGGCATTTCCAAAACTTCAAAATACCAGATGTCTGCGAAAGCATACGGGTGATCTTACCAATATGAGTCCTGTAGGGAAAGATGCCTTTCACTCACTATTTTCAGAAGTTAGTTTACTTTCCGACCGGCATACCGACCACGTTTTCGCAATGGCAAAACAAAATGGCGGAAAGCTGAGTGCGCATAATAGTGCGCATGCTGCTGATCAGTGTGATTGTCGTTTCAGTAGACCAGTGGTTGCTACTCGGTTGCTAGGCGACCGTCTTTGCAAGATAGCCACAGGCAAACTGTCTCTTCACTCCAAGATATTGCTGTCTTTCTCTTCAGGTTATATTTGATTTTTGATTTCAGTCACAATAAAGATGCACAGGGCCTACCAACCGATAACTCCCGCGAACAACAAGCTCTTGAAGAAACGATGGGATATGAGCAGATACCATACGCACAGGAGAAAGGTTTGTTTTCAGTTTGGCGCGCTGCCTGCGGGCTTGAAACTCAAATATTCACTTCGCGGGGCCAGCTGTAGTCTGTATTTTTATTTGCTAACTTTGTGATGTTTCTTACCATTTCTAGGTGCAATCTGCCAAAGCAGTTATTGATAACAAGCCTCCTCAGACCTACATGCATTTACACCTTAAACTTAAGAAGTTACAGGTATTGTAAAAAATATCTCTCTCGCTTGGAATTTTTCATCTATCCCACCCGCGGACAATAGATCGCAGTTGTGTCAACACACATGAAGAACTCTCTGTCTGTTATGATAATACTTTTAAAAGAGAACTGTGTTAAATTACGAATCAAGGACACTATTCTTTCATCAGGATTTGAACGTGAAGATGCGGTATAATTTTACGGGTGATTTGCGAAAAAAATTGATTTGGCACGCAGCGCAGTTAGAGGTTGCGAAATTACTAAAGACCAGCTGTTCCTGTTTCAAGTCCAAATTGCCGTGACTGTAATTGGGTTAACTATTGTACTAAAACGCAATTTCGCATTATTCTTCGTTCCCTTGTTGTTAATTGAAAAACTTTGTGGAGGTTTTCACGCCAAGATCGATTTCAACAGGCTTAAATTCTGTGCGAGTTGAGCATTTTTCATTGTGTTTGTTCAGCATCAACTTCCTAATTGACGTTGTGAATGTATTTCGCTATGTCGTTGAATTAATCACTCAGCCAATGCATGTCTGTCATTTCTATTCCTGTTTTTGCTTTTTGAAATTGAAATCCGTTTTCTCTCGGATAGGAGACTTGTTTCTGAACTGTTGCTGACCGGGTAAAAATCATTAGCTCGTTTCTGAGGCATAACGGCACGAACAAAAAGCTTACATTTTATTCAGGCACTTTGTTAGCTATGCAAATGATGGATCAAACATTAGCCAATGTTTAAATCATACTGAATTTGTCTGAGGAATCCAAATCTTTTAATTAACGTCTGTATTTTGCGAATAAAAAAATGCATATCTGAATTCCATGAAAGAGGAAATTAAATTGTGAAAGTAAGAGAGCATCGAGATAGCTTATTGGTGGTACTTTTTCTGCACACCAACAGAGAAACATCAAGAACAAAATTAAGATGTAGGATAAGAAAATAGCTCGGGACTAATCGCACTCATCCTACAACAAACAGATCAAATTCGTAAACAGTTTGTTCCCCAAGAATTTTTGGTGATCAAATTCCAACCTTTTGTGGATGCTAAATTCCTTTCTTCCTTTAGTAGATTGGAGAGTGAAGGGTCTATGCACAGGCGGCCCAGATGTTGTTTGTGATTTACATA
>CM042755.1:26990959-26993459 GCA_022496165.2 Catalaphyllia jardinei
ATTTATGACCAAAATGGCCAAAATTGGCTAAAATCGATACCCTATTTATGACCAAAACGGCTGAAAAACCATACCCTTTGGGGCCGCACATACCAATATAGCCCATATAAGGGAGTACCCCCCCGGGGACTAAATTGCTCCATACCTTCAACGGAGTACGAACGTCGCACTGAGCTTACAAGTATAAAAAGTTCTTCCACGCCGTAAACTTCTCCTTATAAGCCCCCCGGTTATAGACCCCTGGAAACTTTTAAAACAAATTGTTACTTCCCATTATAGGTACATACGAATACAAAGACCCTCTAGTTAAAATGAAATGAGTTAGATTTACTCTGATGTTTTAAAGCTTACTTAAAACCAGTAATCTGTATGAAAAACGTATTTCGATCAACATCTCTAACTTATTCGAAACGGTTTTTCAGTCCGATTAAAAGTCCCCTCGGATACAAGCTTCTCCGCCATCTAAAATCCCTTACGAAGTTGTATAAGTCCGGGGCTTTATAAGTGATAGTTTATGGTCCATTTGGCGCGAAAATATGCTCGGATTTGTCCGCGGACATCATCTGTTCCGAGAAGCGAACAGTTTTCCGAGAGCGTAGCTCGAGGAAAACTGTGAGCTTCGAGGAACAGATCACGTCCAAGGACAAATATCCGAGCATATTTTCGCCCAAAATGGAGGCTATCGTGTTTATTATCCTTCAAATCTTTTTCGCAACGCGCGCAGTTTTGAAAATTGGGGTATATTTAACAATTAGACTACTTGCCCTCGTTTTCTACGAGCAGATAGTCAACGAGGCGCATCAGCCGAGTTGACTGTCGCTCGTAGAAAACGAGGGCGAGTAGTTTAATTGTTTTAGTATAAATTTACCGTAATCTCATTGCATAAAAAGTAAAAAATGTCAAGTAACGCGTAGAAAAGAACTGTTTTATTACGTTACATCAGGTTCAAACGTGATGCGCGATGCGCGCTGATACGTAACTGTTGACTACCAGCAGATAGAAAACGCTAATTTAGCCAATCAAATTCACGGATTCACAATAGACTACGGTAAATTTATACTAATCTCGGATATCCCCCAGTTTTAGCTAGGGAATATTCGGTCACATGACGTGTTTAGACCAATCGCGCGCGAGCGAAAAGATTTGATGGATTATAAGTACGTATATTAATGTTTGAAAATAACCACTCAGAACAGAAAATCTTCCCAAACAACCCCCTATCATTTTCTGTTCCTTTATATTTACAGTAACTGTTCACAAGACTGCAACCTCTTTGGCTACCTTGCGAAGACAACCATCTTTCGTCAATTCCGTTTGCCACGACACTTTGAATATACAAATCTGTGAGTCAGGTATGCATAGCAAAAGGTACTTGATACACTCACTACCTACTCTTCAGTAGGTTTCTTCCTACAGACTGCCAGTATGGCAGTCACAGAAAGGCAAAGCAGAAGAGAAATTTACTCATGTTCAAATCACCTTGGGATAGATTTATACAGCTTAAAACTAGCCATAAACGTTTCTTTAAACAGTGACTTTGATGAATATTTTTACATTATGTACAAAAACTTCAATGGGCGAGAAAAGTAGCTGAGACACTTTAATTAGAAACTGACACTTCCCATATCGCGATAATTCTCTGATACCCCCGGTACGTGTCGTGTACGTGTCGTGCACGCGCTGTGATTTGCGCAGTATAAGAGGTAGAAAAATCAACATTGTTTGAAAGGGGCGAAAAAATAACGAATAAAGAAATGTAACAATGAAATGACTCAACACTTTTGTCACCTATTATTGTCAGTTAAATTAGTTTAAAACTCTTTTACAGCTTCACGGATACCTTAAATAACTCCGATAAAACAACAGAATTGTCAAACCTCCCAAATCAAATATACGTTTTCCGATTGGTAGAGAACGTGTCACATAGCATTGGTCAAAATTCACTAACTCTCTAGGGAAACAACAACTTTCGACTCACACAGGATCAGGTAAACTGCGGCAAATTTGTGTCCCAGTCTAAGTCAAGCAAACGATTTTTCTCAGTTTTTGTCTTCAATTTTTAAGTTGGGAAGTATAACAAAACATTTAATGGCTACCTCCACAGGGAAGTGAGGTTTATTTCCCCTCGACCTCAAAGTTCCCCATGGCTTCGCCCTGGGCAACACTGAGGGTCTCCGGGAAACAAAACTCACTGTTTCCATGGGGCCAGTTATTGTTAAGTATTTATTATTTCATTGTTGCGCTGAGGACTCTGTCTTTGGCGCCACCCTTGGCTTTTTAGCAGGGGACACGTGACACTGAAAATAAAATGTTAAAATTTCGGTATCAGTATTTAGGAGTCTATAAAAGTTTCTTAATTAACCACTCGACCAATGGGGTTTTTCAGGGCCAATGGAAATAAGCAAATAAGCATAGTGCAAATGAACATAACGTAATTGAGAATCCCAACTGGCTGGAGGCAGAATATTTCGCTATTTAGAAGCGTCACTGAGGAGTTGAG
>CM042755.1:26998459-27008459 GCA_022496165.2 Catalaphyllia jardinei
TATAAAACCTCTCAACCGCGGTAGGGTTCAGGTGCTTGAAGCTTATGTTGTGCCGGTCATCTCACACATAAGCAACGAGCATGTGGAGGTCATCAAAAACGACTTCCCGCACTTACGTGACCTTTGGTTTTCTGACGTTTGTCAGTCAAGGGATGAACTCGAGATCGATTTGCTAATTGGGGCGGATTACTTGTGGGAATTTCAAAGGGGCCGGACGGTACGGGGGGAAGCGGAAGAGCCTGTTGCAGTGGAAACTGAGCTTGGTTGGGTGTTATCGGGTCCCCTAAAAAAGCGAGATCAGCTTGGAACCAGTTCGCAAGATGTGTCAGTGAATTTTGTAGGATACGACAGTGTAGACTTAGACAAAGCCAGCTTAGACCGTGAGATTAGTAGATTGTGGGATTTAGAAAGTCTGGGAATTAAGAGTCCAGACAACGAAGTGCACGAGTCGTTTGAGAATGAAATAGAGTTTGTTGGGGGGAGGTATTCGGTAAGGTTGTCGTGGAAACAGGGTCATGACCCCCTCCCAGACAATTACGACAATAGCCTGTCACGCATGAAGGGTCAGCTTAAAAGACTGAAAAGAGAGCCAGATATTTTGACCGAATACGACTCGTTTATCAAGGATCAACTCGCAGCAGGAGTAATCGAGAAAGTGGCAGAATTAGACGAAACAAGTGACAAGGTCCATTATTTACCTCACCATGCAGTAATCCGCAGGGAAGCAGAGACGACAAAATTAAGAATTGTTTACGACGCTTCGTCGAAGGCGACAAAAAATGGGATTTCCTTAAACGACTGTTTACACATGGGGCCCTCGCTAAACCCTTTATTATTTGACATCCTTGTAAGGTTCAGGGAAAATAAGATCGCGTTAGTGGGTGACATTGAAAAGGCGTTTCTTAATATAGCAGTAGACGAGAAGGACAGGGATAGTTTACGGTTTTTGTGGGTAGAGGACGTGCGCGACCAAAACTTGAGCATTGGTGTGTACAGGTTTTCTCGCGTAGTCTTTGGGTTGAACGCCTCTCCATTTCTGCTTAATGGGACTATAAGACACCACTTAGCTACCTTTGCCAAGGGGGACCCTGAATTTGTGAAAAGAATGTTGGAAAGTTTTTATGTAGACGATTTGGTCACGGGGGAAAGTACTACTGACAAGGCATTTACCTTGTACAAGAACGCTAGAGAGAGATTGGCAATGGGAGGGTTTAATTTAAGAAAGTGGAAAACAAACGACCCTGGTCTGAGGGAGAAAATTCATTCTAGTGAATCGGGGAAACCTGCCCGGGAGGTGAAACTGCTTGAAGATGAGGAGACCTATGCAAAATCTAAACTAGAACCTCAGGGCGCGACGAAGGGAGGAAAGGTATTAGGGCAAGCATGGGACAATGACAATGATACCCTACATTTTAATTTTGCGGTATTGGGTGACAAAGCCAAGAGTTTAAAAGCAACAAAACGAAACGTTTTAAGTTTGCTGGCTAGCCTGTTTGATCCTTTGGGGATTGTAAGTCCTGTGACAGTAAGCATGAAAATACTTTTTCAGGAAATTTGCAACCAAAAACTCAATTGGGATGAGAATTTGAAGGGAGAAATAAAATCGAGATGGGACAAGTGGATCCAAGATTTGTCAGTAACGAACGAAATCCGGGTAAATAGATGTCTTTACGACTCGGTGGGGGTGGAAGATGTGACAGAGTGTTATTTACATGGGTTTGGGGACGCCAGCAAAAAGGCTTATTGTGCTCTTATTTACTTCGTGTATCTTACTACTGATGGCAAAACGCATGTAAGATTACTAGCAAGCAAAACAAGGGTCGCTCCCTTGAAGGAGCTTTCGATTCCTCGGTTGGAATTAATGTCGGCAAGGGTTCTTGTGCAACTTATGCACACAGTGAAGAGTGCGTTACATTCACAACGGAAGTTGAATGGCGTGAAGTTCTGGCTGGACAGCAAGACGGCCCTGAGCTGGATTCAAAACAAAGGTGAGTGGAAACAGTTCGTGCGCCACAGAGTGAACGAGATTTTAAGGCTCAGCAACAAAGAAGATTGGGCGTACTGTTCCACGGAAGAAAATCCAGCTGACCTTGGCTCCAGAGGAGTGTTGGCCTCACAGTTGAAGGGAAACCAACTTTGGTGGTGCGGCCCAGCATGGCTAACAAAACAACCAGAAGATTGGCCAGTGACAAACGACAGCTTTAGAACCCCTGAAAGCTTGATTGAAGAAAAGAAAACCGTGACCGCAATGTTGACTGGAAAGGAAGTCGTGACCGGTATCAGCGCAGTGATTTACATTAACGATTGCAGCTCATTACAAAGACTTGTCAGAGTGACAGCCTGGGTAAAACGATTCCTTCACAACACACGTGCGAAAGAAAAAAGAACGGGCAGATTGGAGGTGCACGAACTGAAGGGTGCTGAGAACGAATGGCTAATATCGGTGCAAGTGGACCTTAAGAAGCAGGATAACTTCAAGCAGCTTGTTGGCGAGCTTGGCATTAAGGAACACAAGGGAATTTTGAGATGCGAAGGTAGGTTGCTAAATTCAGATTTAGATAGTGAAGCCAGGAACCCGGTTATTTTACCAAGACTGCATAGATTCACAAGATTAGTTGTGAAAGAGTGCCATGAGAGAGTGCACCATAGTGGAATTAGATCTACTCTAGCTGAGTTGAGATCCAGGTTTTGGGTTCCCAAGGGCCGGCAGCTAGTAAAACGAATTTTGGGTGGTTGCGTTACCTGTAAAAAATTGATCGGGAAACCTTTTGGCGCTCCACCGACTGCTGTGCTTCCAGGCTTTCGAGTTAAAGAAGCACCACCATTTTCGAGGGTTGGGATAGATTTTGCTGGCCCACTTTATGTTAAGGAGAAATCGGGACAAATGAGCAAGGCTTATGTTGCAATATTCTCATGCTGCGTGACACGGGCGGTGCATTTAGAATTAGTGGAAGATTTGTCAGCAGAGGCCTTCAGGCGTTGTCTTCGAAAGTTTGCCGCTAGAAGAGGAATGCCAGTCATGATCGTTTCGGACAATGCCAAAACATTCCAGGCCACGGAGAAAGCGTTAAGGAAATTGTTCGATCATCCCGAAATAAGAGCCGACTTAGAGCGCGACAGAGTAGATTGGAAATCCAATTTAGAAAGGGCACCCTGGTGGGGGGGGATTTTTCGAACGAATGGTAGCCAGTGTAAAGGGATGTTTAAGAAAGACACTGGGGAACGCACGGCTAACATTCGATGAATTGTCGACTCTCCCAACGGAAATAGAATGTACACTCAACTCGAGACCACTGACGTACGAGTACAACGAGACAACGAGGTTGAAGAGGAAGTCTTGACACCATCTCACTTGATTTACGGAAGACGTCTCAAAACGCTACCGGACGAAGTTGATGAACCTGATGACGTCATGAATCCCAATAGCCTTTCGGCCAGATTTACGTATCTCAGCACTAGACTGACTCATTTTTGGAACAGGTGGCGAAAGGAATATCTGGCGAGCTTGCGCGAATTTCATAAGTCTAACTCTAAGGGTAAAGAGAGGGTGGTCACAGTGGGGGAAGCAGTTTTAGTGTATGAGGATGACAAAAAACGAGGGGAGTGGAAAATGGGCGTTGTGGAGGGTTTAGTGATAGGAAGAGACGGGATAGTTAGAGGAGCTACAGTCAGGGTTATTACTAAGGGGAAACCGGTTCGCCTCTCCAGGCCAGTTCAAAGGCTCTATCCACTGGAGTTCCGGAGTGAAGGGGAGGGAACACGTACAACTTGCGATCGAAATCGGAATACAGAAATCCCCACAAGAAAGATCCCTCCTAGAAGTGCAGCACTTGACTCAAGGTGCAAATCAAGAATTATGCTTGACTCGTAGGCGAGTCAAGGGGGGGAGTGTGTCGGGGAAAATAAGTTAGTTGTTTATTAATAATAAGTCGAATATTAAATGTACAAGAAATTAGTTAAATGATTACGTGATAGAGTGCAACATTTCGCAATAGATTGAACTTACACCGCAGTTTATCAGCTGATGTACCTTGCACGCGTTAATTAAACCAAATAAGGAAGGAGATCATGTGAACATTGTAACTTTGCTCTAGGTACATCGTACGATAGTTGTATTACTGTAAGCTGCACATGTGATAGGTCAAGGTACTGTATTGTACAAGATAGTAGTGAAAACTGTAAGCGCACTTGCACTGTATTCAGATAGCAGAACCTTTGAGAGTGTAAAGACGGCTGATTAAACTCGTGATTGTTATGTAGATCGTTAGTCCGATTGTAATACAGTCCTCAACTGAACCAGCGGGCGGAATAGAAATTCCGCATTAAGAATGACACGTTTTCAACAAAGTTCCAGCCCGGCCGTCATTGAGCAAATACACTGTTGAGATCATCAGTTGTCCAATTATTTTAATTTTCCCTGACTTTTCTTCAAAATCTTAATTTTCCCTAACTCAACATAACCCTGACTTTTCCCTGACCTTGAAGAGTTTTGACCATTTCCTGACTTGCGGGTGGCAACCTTGCTTTAGAAAAGATTGAGAAGTCTTCTATTCAATTCCTATAAAAGCTAACAACAAGACCACTTCCAACAACTTACCTCCAGCTTCACTCTTATTGAACCAAAATCCATTGGAGTTTTTATGACCTTGTAGTATCCGGGAGCATCGACTGGGTCCACTGATAAACAAGAACAAAAATGACACCGCAGTTTAACAAACAATAAATAAGTCTCACTGATTTATTTATTATTTGAGGTAGAAAATGATGCCCTTTTTCCTACTCACCGTCATTAAATAAAACTTAACATAAAAATATTGAAGATCCGTTACCAGGATTCATGATAAGACATAAGTATAAGAGTTCAACAACTCTACGATCATCGACAAAGCGAACAACCGGAGTAGAAAGACATTGGAGTTATGGCACACGGCAAAAACTGTTGGGGCGGACAATAATTCGTGCCCGCTCCCAAGACAATACCACATTCTTTTAAAGAAACGCTAATTTTCTTAGCACTTTTAACAGTCTTTTTACTTTTTAGCACATACTTTTATCTTTTAATTTATGCGAATTTTCCGTTATATTTAAATTTCTTTCGCCCTTATTCTTCACACATTTTTCATCCCTGGAAGACAGCAGTTCAGTCTGTCGAAAGCTCATAGTCTTTTTAAAACTTTTTACCAGAGAACGCTCACACTTATGCCTTAAAACGTAACAGTTGTAATTATAACAAATCAAACAACAATAAAAATATTATACTTTTCAGACAAAAGCCAAATGGACGCTCTCAACATTCTGTTACCTGGTTTAAGGAACCAAGTAGCGGCACCAAAATCACCTTTTCGTCTTCCTTGACCGCGATAACTGGCAACTTTCTGCAGCAGGCTATCAAAATTCAAAATATACAGTAATTAACAAATGGTTATCACATTGAAGAAAAATTGCATTTTGTTGTTGATTATGTAATGATCAGAACACTTGAAGGTTGATAGAATGTGACATAAAACTTGTGGGAAGCGTGAGGGTTTTACCAGAGAGTTCATCAATGTTCTAAGCAGGAGGACAACAAGCAGGCAAAACCTTTTTGAGCCTAACTTCTTTACAAGAAACACTTTCCGCTGGATGGTCAAACCAGGCGGGAAAACCAACCTCATAGCCAGGAAATATACATGTACCCTTAAAGAAAGCCCTGCTGCAACGTAAGGCAGATAACAGTTTTTCTCTGCCCCTGGGTAGAATGTCTGTCTTACTGTCCCTAACCCACCCCAAACAGTTTATCTGGTTGCTGTAACAGTTTGCTGTTACCCCTTTTATAAGCAGCTAGGCTGAGAGAGTCATTATGCATGTCTTGTTAAAGCCCATAATACCCCTGGCCCGGGCTCAAACTGGAGTCCAGTGCACCAGCCATGAGGTCATCAGTTGTCTTACTCATAACAGAGCCACCTTAAAAATATTGACAACGCACCTGAGAGCACCTCGGACCCAGCCACTGACTTGTCGTGGTGGTGACACATCAAGTGATGAAGGAGGCTTTCTTTTCCTTCCACTTGTCCTCACATTACCAAAGGCTTCAAGCGCTCTGATCTCTTTTTCTGTCAGTTCTGGGCATTCTGTTGCACTGTTGGAACTGCTTGTGGATGTGGACAAGACATCAATGGGTGTATCAGAGATGTCCCAACTGTCATCTTCAAACCTTGATAAAATGCCTGAAGATTGTTGACCTTCAATGACAGTTTTATCAGTGTCTGTCACAGCAGGAACAGGATTTGTCATAACCTTCCCTTTCATCTCTGAAGTCAGCACCCCAGGCAGCTCAGATCTCTCCTGGCTGGAAGACTGAATTGATCCTAACAATCCTGATGGTAATTCAAATGGCTCATTATCATTCACAGCAACTTTTGCTTCTTCAGACGTCCCTGTTGTACTTCCTTCCATGCTCTCCACAAAGCTCTCAATTATTTGCAGGGCATTTTCCACAGGTAACCCATCATCACTGCTAGCCATAACCACATTTGGATCATCTTCTGGAACTCCTTGCAATGAAGACTGAAGATCTGAATCCATATTGACTTTATAGTTTTTATCTTTTTCATCCATGTGTAATGACTCTGAATAAATACGCTCAGATGAATTATCCCCGACCAAATCAGAAATTTCACTAGAAACATCTAATCTCTCAACAGTTACATTTTCGATAGATTCCTTAGCTGATGCCAGATGCTTTTCAGATGTATCTGTTTCACTTGTTGCATCTTTGTGCACTTCTAAAGAATCTAAATCTGAGACAGATACCTCAACATCTTGTAATGATACAGGATCTAAAGTTGCCTCTAAAGTATCTAGAAATGTATGTGGAGTTTCATCTGTGCTGTGCTCAACTGGATCCTTAACTGGTGTACTCTCTGCCATGCTTTTGAAAACATCCATTGCTGATGGTGCCTCGATGATATTACAACCTGCACTGTCTATTGTTTCAGAACACATGAGAAGAGAATCATCTTCAGATGATGTGTTATTATCGCATTCAGTCACACTGCTCTGTTCACTATGTACTGGCTGTCTAGAGCTTGACGCAGCAGGTAATTCGGAATTTTTTGCTAACGAATAAGTGTCAGTTACATCTGTGCCATGAGTCTTGCCAACTACATTATCCTGATTAGTAGAATGCAGACTTGCACCTTGGCTTTCTGAAGCTACAGCAGAAAACTGTTGCCCTACAACATCAGTAGTCAAGGGTGCTAAGCTCGAAACAGCAGTATTCACAGTTTGAGGTACTGAGGACTGCAGTGGTACTGAGGACTGTAGTTGTCCTGCAGCATGTGAAACTACACCAGTTGCCATGGGAACCAGGACAGTTGGTAGAACTGTTGCGACACTTTTTGCTGGTGCAGGTAAGATGGTGGGAAGCTTCCTGATGCTTGCAGTATTGGAGACAGCAGTCGGTGCTACACTTGATGGTTTGGGTGGAGCAGGAAGAATAGCAGGGAGAGGTCTTGATCTGACCTGTGTGGTGACGGTGGGAGCTGAAAGACTGGGTGTCATCTGTGTAGGAGATGGTTTGGGACAGACAGTGGTTAAGGCTAAAGATGGTTTAGTGTCCTTTCTGGAGGCGAGCTGAGATTGAGAGACAGTGGGTGAAGTCAATGGAACTCCTGAAAAACAAGAATATCCGCGGTGAACTTTTCAGACAATCTCTTCCACTTTTATATATAGACTTAGTTAGGTCAGACTAAATATTGTAACCATCACTATTTTGATTTGCAACTTGGATTAACAACTTATTATGTTTAATTAAGTTTTCATTTTCCTATTTTATCTTATTATTTTGTAACATACCTGGAAACTAGTTCCTAGTACTAACCATGTAAAATAAAGGTTTGATTGACTCATGGTAAAAATGTTGAATGCTATAGAATAAGGTGGCAAGACCCTACCTGTTTTTTTTTGTGACCCCGAAATGTTTAATAGTCTTTGTTGTTTAATCCTAGTTGATGTTATATACCCCAGTATATATTATTAACACCATACTGTATGTAGCACTAGAAGATATAGAGCAACATAATTCATTTCCATAGAAACACTTACCTTGTGTCTTGGTGATTACTATCCCCTGGGGGGAGGAACATGTAGTGGGGGAAGAAATATTTTGACTGGCCTGTAGGGGGGCTGGGACAGACAGAACCACTCTCTTAGTTCCACCCACAAGTGTTGTCATGACTACAGTTTTGGATGCTGATGATACTGGCGGAGTCGCAGTGTTGGAAACTTTGGCTTTTGTTGCAGTTTGAGATGTCAGTGCAGCAGTTGTCGAAACTGGAGCCTTGCTAACTGAAGTGTTTGGAGCCACCTGACAATAATGATAAAATATGTTATAATTTTAGTAACAGTTCAAAAACTTCAAATAACAGACGTCTACAGCACCAAAAGTATCACTCAGAGATATGCAAAACATCAAACCCGTTTTAAATTCATTGACAAAGAGAAATCAGTATGTTGGTGCATTTTCACCATTACATTTGGGAACTCATCTTCCATCAACACATTCTGCCTCCCTTTGCTATTCATTTTGTCACAAACAAGATGGGGACTATTATCACATGGGAGCAAAACACAGGGAAGTTCCCACTTCACTCAGTTGAATCTGATCAACAAAGACAAAGGATACAGGTAGAAATACAGGTACAGGTAAAAAGAAAATCATGAATCCTTCAAAGTTCTCACAATGACCATTCTAGAAATTGCAGCAACAATAGGAGAATCGTTGTTTATATTAATTCGCATCATTAGCATAAGCGATACAACTTGAAAGGACCCAGCATGATTATCCGTCCCAAGGAATTTGACCCCCGACGTGTTGAATACTTTTTGTGAGATGCAGGTTTCAAAACTCAAACTTTTACAAACAATGTAGGAGCTCATTAGTGCTTTTGCCACACAGAAATGTTGTAGTTTTTGAAAGTCAATTTCTCCTTCAATATCACACTCAGAGAGCCAAAACAATTGTTACTTTCTAAGTTTTACAAGCTCTTTAAATGATCATAGTCAATTTGTATCTAGCACAATGCCTTCTATGCACAAAGTATTATGTTAATGAGCAAAAATGTAAACATTGATGTCAGCAAAGATTTGCCTACTGGTAAGAAGAATATTTCTGTGAATTCTGTTTTCTATTTGGTGACTTTTTAAGAACAACTATTTTACAGTTTTAGTAATTTAACTAAGTGCGTCGAACGTGTACAGAAGACATAATGTCTATTTATTCTCGGTAAGGAGAATACTGGTAGTTTATTGATCTTTTGATACGAACTGAAAATGACTCAGGTTATACAGTACAAATCTGAAATGGTACTAAAAGGCATCTCACCTGAGAGGTTGACTGTGTCAAACTGGCTGGGCTGTTGATTACTGGCACCATGCCTGCAACAGTGGTTTTGCTGAGACCTGTTGTCATGACAACCACTGGCTTGCTTACACCGGCACCACCAGTTCCTGGAACATGGATTACGCGAACAACAGGCTGAGTGCTTGAGACTGGTAAAGCCGAGGAGGCCTGAGAACTAGGACTGGGTGTCACCATAGTAACAGTAGAGCAGGTTCCCATGGTGGCTGGTGTGACAGATTTGAACTTCACAGTTCCTGGAAGAGGTTTAAATCTGGCTGCTGCTGGTTTCACTTTATGTCTTGCCGCTAACTGAGCTGCAGTCAAACCAGGTTTGAGAGCCACTCCAACAGGACTTGCAGTTGCCCCAAGGGTTGATGATCCTGTAGAAATACTCTTAGCAGTAGTTGACAGTGGGGTCTTTGATGCCAACACAGCCTTAGGGGGGGGCCCAGAAGTGGCTTTAGTTTGAGCCTTGGATGCAGATTGAGTCATTACCGTTTGGACTTTGGCAGGTGATGAAGTAACTGATGTCATAGTCTTATAGCTTAGTCCTGTCTTAGCCTGACAGACTGCCTGTGACACTGCTACTGTCTTGGTGAGTAGTTTCACTTGTGATGC
>CM042755.1:27012012-27035815 GCA_022496165.2 Catalaphyllia jardinei
GCCAGACGATTTTACTCGTCAAAGGGAGACCCCTTAGGGGTTAAAGGGTTAACCAACTTTTGTATAGTTAATAGCCATGTAAGTAGTAGGATAAAGTAGGAGTTATAGTCCCAGTTAATGGTACATGTTAATTTTGTTATATGTTTTTTGTATTGCAAGGATGTAAATAGTGTACTGTTAATTGAGTATTGTAATGTGAGTGGTGTAAATAATGTAATTCTGTAAAGTAAGTAAATAAAAAAAAATTACAAAAAAAATTAATAAAAAAAGGAAATTCAACAACAAGGATGACCACTGAAATCTTTAAATGCTACAAAAACAGCACGCTTTTTGATGCCCAGAACACTGAAAATCGCATTCTGAGCTTCTAGATTTCAAATTTTTCGCAGGGGGGGGGGGGGGGGGGGGCCCCCCCCACGCCCCCAGACCCCCCTAGGGGAAGGGACCTTATGGCTGCTTAAGTACTCACAGCCACCTATTACAGCTTCAGTGGCCGCTGATAACTTAAGTTATTGAAACCCCTGCATGTTTAGCAATGTTGGAGCCCTTAGCACATTTTTTTGTATTTTTAATATGTTCTTTTCTTCTGGTGCTAAATGATCTCTTAGTTTCACCGAATATGCAAATAATATTGCACTGATTGTCTTTACAAGGTTGAAACTTGGGAATAGGAAAATCTTGTTGCAGCATTTTTGTTGGTTTGTATTTTTGTCATGCCTCTTACGAATCTGAATGAGTGGCTCAGTAATGCCCTTGATCCAGGAAAGGATCCCAAAACTCTCTCAGCTCGATGGGCCAGCTTGTTTAAAAAACACACCACCTAATTTCTCCATTATTGGTGTAGGCAGTGGTGACAATTCCTTTCTTATGATATCACTGGTGATTTTTTTAGATTGTAGTGCAGTGCTGATTCGAGCAGTTTCACAGGCTTTTCCAGGTCCTGAGTTTAGGACCATTTAGAGCTCCGGGAAGAAGTGTCGCTGCAGTACTGATCTTATGTTTTATGTCATAGTGTGAGTTGAAATAAAAGATACATGTGTCAACATTGAGCTTCCCATGATCACATGAAACAAGGGAGTTGAAATGACAACTGGTTATCAGATTTGTGACTTTGACAACTCCATGATCATTGACAAAAAGGGAATCATGGTGCACAGCAAAAACTGTTAAGGCTGAAAATAGCTCATGCCCACTCCCCAGACAATAAAACATGCAGTAATTTAATATTTATGTGATTTTACTGTTTATATATTTAATCCATCAAAGACAGTAGATCGGCTGTTGAAAGCTTGTGTTTTCAACTAGTTTTTACCAGTGAATGCTATATACTATATTATCATGATCAATCCTGATAATGGACCTGTGATATTTTTATATTCCTTAGCTCCCGCTTTTTTAACAAATTGGTTTTCTTGTGACCATTCATTGTGTTATTTTTTTCTCGGAATGTTCAATTCCATCATCAAGCCATACATGTTCATGCACTTTCTCAGAACTGCCCTTATTCAATATGTGAAGAAACAGTGAAGAGAAGTATGATTTTAACCAGTAGGGATTGTTTACCTGTCTGGGGCTGCTGTTTCACAGTTATTGCTTTGGAATTGTTCTGCTGACTGGCTGAAGATGATGAATTTGATGAGGCATTTGAACTACTGGGACTACTGGTACTACCAGCTTTATTGCCTAGAAGATGAACACTTAAACATAACATACAGGTATCTTCAACATGTCATTGTGCACTGTGAGTTATAATTCTCAAACTGATTTATGCTCAAATGTCACAACACAATGTTGTGGATCAGTGCACATATGCATGGGTCTTGACCCTATCATAACTCTAACTGATAGTAATAGCAACAAGATCACAAATACCAAAATAACCTTTTTGACAAGTACCTGAAGAAACCGGAACTTTAGCATTTGCTGCAGCTGCAGAATTGGCAGCAGCAGTAGCTGAGGCACTGAATACTGTTTGTGGTACAAGACGAGGCATGAGTGGAACAAGCCTTCTTCCCTCAGCAGCCCATTCTGCACAGCTACCTGCACCATAAATACTGCAAATAAAGAACCAATTCAATCATGCTGCACTCACAGGGAGACTTTTTGTTGGCACTACCACAAGCCACTACTATGGCTACCTTGGTTGTAAGAGACTAGGCTGACGATGCCGTTTTTTCCACAAAACCCACACGGATTAAAATTTTGCTGTACAGCAATAGGGTGTGCAGCCTCCAAGTATCTTTAAAAAAATCGCTTTGTTCACGGAAACCAGGACTTTATGTTATTTTAATACACCATAGGCTTAATTGATGACGACAAGGATTCTGTTCTCCTATATCTGTCTTACATCTGTCAGAACTTAGATTTGCCTCTCAGGTGCTTTTAAAACTGCATGTAATTCCAATGCAAAACAAAATAACACTGATCAATTAAGCTGGATTTCGGCATGGGCAGGGTGTTCATTCAACATAAACGGAAAAGACATAAATGTGTCTTAGTATATAAATGTCTCACCAATCTAGTACCTCAATATTTGAGTGACTATTTCACTAGAAATTACAATGTACATATTAGTTACAATACTCGCAGAAGAACTGATTTGCACCTGCCCAAAGTCAAACTTAGCCTTACGAAAAGAACTTTTAGATATTCTGGCTCAGCACTTTTTAATCTATTACCTAGGAGCATCCATGCAAAAGGCAGAGTCAATTTAATTAATACCTATAATTTTTAAATCTTATAGACCCTAGATTATAAATTAATGCATGCAATTTATATTTTAAATTTACCATGTTTTTCTTAATAATTTTGTACCTTGTATTCTAGATTATAGTGATATTTTGTATCATTTTTTAGTCCAGGGCCCCTCTGGATATCAGCCTCGTTGCTGAATGGGCCACCCTGGCTAAATAAAATACTTACTAACTCACAAGGCCAAAAATACAAAGCTACTGATTCTAATAAAATACATTTTGAATAGCAATGAACAACTCTAGCTCAGCTTAGCATGTACGAAACTTTCTCATCTGTGGCTGTTTGGCCCAGTACAAATATGACTGTTGTTCGTAGTAGATGTTTAAATCATTCAAATTTTCTGCACAAAATAAAAAAAAATAATTTTTAAACCGAATTTTGATTGAGTATGTTATCTTTGACCTACACGTAGCAAGCAAGCTTATATTCACATAGTGAAGAGTAGGTGAAACCAAGCACCTTAAATTCCTATAGGAGAGAGCAAGGTTATGGTGGGAGAGCTGTACTGGAATGTGCATCATGATGGTACCAGAAGTGTTCACAAGACTCGATAGCTGTCTAGTTGAACTCAACGTTTTATTAGAAAACTAGTAAACAAGATGAACTAAGACACGAAAACCTAGCCTAGAAGTCCTACTCTCGAAAAACTCGCCTCGAACTACTTCGACCGCATGGCGCCAAAAAATGTACACAGTTATTTGACAGCTGTCACTATCAAAGGGCAACGTAATGTAAACGTAATAATGTCACGCAATCTCTTCTGAACAAGAAGTGATCTGCACTATTTGCCACTGTACTACAGCCTAGCCGTACCATATCTTAAGGTCCCCAGTTAGCCACTTAAGTTCATTTTGAAGGGCTCAGGAAAACTGTGCAGCAGTTCTGTAGCAAGTCAAGTTTCTGTTTCTAAAAGCTGGGACATAAGAATGAACCGTTTCTATTTAGAGACATTTGTTGAAATAGCTTTCTTCAAGTCGTTACATGCACCACAGGTTTCATTCGTGTGAATCAAAAAAGTGATCATGTGATGATGAATTTCTTGATCGTTGATGAGTGAATCTCAGTCTGCAATCAGAGAAGTTGATTTACAATTTGTTTGCAAGTTTGCTGAGTTTCACACTATCTAGCAAGATACAAGCCAAGATACATCATAGAGAGGAGTTTGACTGCTGCAAAATCTATTGCATGGATAAAATTTGCCTCGAGCTTAATACTTTGGAGGAATTTGCAATGGATGTGCCGCAAATTGTAGCCATCCTTGCTAAGAGATGTTTGTCATCATGCAACCACTTTTTTGAATCGCATGAATGAAATCAACAGCATGTGAAAAGGCCGGAAAAAAAAACATTTCAAGATCTTTCAACAGATCTCTGGGATCAGTAGTAATGTATGTACCTTTCAGCCACAATAGCAAGCCTGTCATCGCTGTATGCTCTTCGTACTTCAGCTCTGTGACGCTCAGTTGATATGCTGTCAATTTAAAAAACCCACTCGTAACCCACTGAATTCAAAAATAATAGCAAGTTCTTAAAATGCTACCTACAGTCTAGTTGAAAAAGATCATAATCAAAAATGCTCTCTTGAATAGAAAAGGTTTTAATCATGGTTTCAATCAGTCCTCAGAGTGTGGAATACTGTTTAATGATATTTAGTAAGTTGTTCCAAAACCTTGGTATGATTACTGAGTGTAATTAATCTGTTGTGATCAATCTTGGTGCAATTAATCAGTTGCCATAATAAAATCACTTTTAGCATGTACATACAATAGGGGTATAGAATGGTCAATCCCAGACTTTGCGAGACTGCGAGACCCTTGTTTAAGAATCCGAGACCGAGACTCAAATGTTTAGATCAAATTCAAACCAGAGACTTTAACTGTAAACAATCCGAGCACGAGACTCAAAAAGCTTTCAAATAGATTTAAGTGTTGAAAATATTTCAAGTTTATGATACGTGAAATGACAAAAACTTCAACGGAAGGTAACAGAAGCCTGCTAACGTGCTTTACACATGGGTAACCCTATCGTGCATTAAAAAATCAAACCAATAGCTAAGTTCTTGGAAAACTTCCGTGTCGATCCTTAGCACCTGCTTTTTTCTTGCTTGTTGAACTGTGAATTCCATGCTAATATTGCTTAATTTCGGGTGCAATTTTCGAGATTCTGAGATCCAAGTTATAAAAACTCAAGACTTCAAGACTGTTCAACATGCAGCGAGCCCGAGACTCCGAGACTCTTGTTCGAAATGCCGAGATTTCGAGACTGGGCTGACATTTTCTGAGATGCATCATTTTCTATAGACCATTCTATAACCCTTACAATCACCACCCACATTCCTGTCAATATATTAATACCTGAGCTGAGTTCCTAAATCCTGCAAAATCCTCTTTTTGGCACTGCAAAAAGGGAGTTAAGACAAATTAATATTATATATGTGCTAGGTGTGAATTACATTAATCAAATGACACCCACACCTAATTCCAAAAATTATAACCTCACCGACTTAACTCTCCTTGGGCCCGGAAAGCACTGATAATGGATGAATATGCTTCCAGCTCTGAAAATAAACAACAAAATTGCACTCAGTCAAAATGTTCTCATTGCAATCATTCTTGTTTCTTTGCAAGTAGATGGTTTTTCATTTTAAGAATTAACTGTCGTCTGACATTCTC
Organism: Catalaphyllia jardinei; assembly: GCA_022496165.2. NCBI lineage: Eukaryota > Metazoa > Cnidaria > Anthozoa > Scleractinia > Caryophylliidae > Catalaphyllia > Catalaphyllia jardinei. Next base: position 27,017,438 of record CM042755.1, read on the forward strand.
CCATTAGTGTCTTGCTTTTAAATCAAGTTGATGATTTACAGTATTTCCGTCACTTTAATTGATAAAATTGATTGTAAACACTCTTAGAGCATCTAGTTATTAAATAAGACAGTGATCTCTAAACGGTAACTAAAGCTTAACTTACCCAACCTCCTAAGAATTCTTTTTGCTTCATCTCTGGTAACATCCATCATCTCTGCACACATTCTCACCTAATTAATTTTGAACTTCCCTTTGACTGACTGACAAAAACAAACATGAAATTCTATTTATTTAATTTTTGATACGATATTGTTTTCATGTGATGTCTGAGACATGCTGTTTGATGAGAATAAACTAGAATTTCATCAAATAGCATTTTTGAGATTACTTTACTAGTGCAAATCATTTCTGTGAATCTCTCACATGTGTGTGAGCAATTTTTCACACAGTTACTAACTTAATTAATTACTTGGATGTATTATGTACATGTATTTTTTACCAATTTGGTAATTTTTGGATTCTGTTATAGATTATCCCTTGGCCTTTAATGATATTCTTGTCATTATTTTGTGTTTACATGTAATTGTTTTTAGCGCCATTGATTCTAATAAGGCTTTCTACGTTATTTGTCTAACTCTACAATTCAGTTATATCAGTTTATCTTCAAATTAGATGGCATATATATCAAACTGGGTTTTCCGTAGGTGATAGCTTGAAATTTTTAACTTCACTACTTCTTCTCCGGGAGGAAATCAAGTTGTAAAACGATTCATTCCAAAAATTATAATACAACAATCTAAGCCAAAAGAGGAAACATCGTCAATTTGTTATAAAATCTGAGGGATACGGCGAAAAGACGCGATCATACCTTAAAATAAGGCGTTACTTTCATCGGCAATCGCTAAACGCAAAACGTCCGCCATATTGATTTGTCGGATACTAATACGCATGCGTGAGTGCTGTTGAGAAAGATAGCTTATTCGCGGGCTCAGCATCAAATGCAAGGAGCTGTCAAGTTCCTCGTCAGGTTGGAAAAGGGAAGAAGCATCGCCATAAATTTGGCAGTTCTATGAATTGTGATCTAACTAGGCGCAGTAGTCGAGGTAAGATGACTATTTAGAAGTGTTTCTACACACACGGTGTTTCCCTGCATAGGTCATTATTGGCCCTACATGATTTTTTTACAATGTGTAGCTTCTCATGCAAGGAAATGTTCGCATTTCCCGGACATGCCCTGGAGGTTTTGAAGGCGGGTTCACGAAACCTTGAAATTTTTTACAATTGGCCTCTCATTAAGCTTATTTTCGGGTTATTTATAATGCAAGGGAATTAAGTCTTCGTACTGTTTGCAGTCAAAACCAGAATCAACTATTCATTGCTTTTTTATTTAAATTTTGTGAGTAAGAATACAGATTATCTGATCTAGTCAACAACAGTGTCTGTCTGTACATGTAAGTATAGGCAAATATTAAGTTTATGCATATTCCCAAGGTTCTATATTGAGTCTGTGGTTCCGTTCTTGAAATCGTGAGATAAAAATACCCCTCTCTTACAGGCAACTTGCACTAGCTAGTCAGTTGATTTTGCTATTCGCTACAGCAAAAATTCAATTTCTATCTATTCGCCAGGCCACGTACTGAATATAAGCCCATGTTACATACATACATACATACATAATTTATTTGGTCAAGCAGGTTTTACAACAAAATTGGCAAGACAAAAGTCCTGATGTGGACCTGCACTATCTAAGTGATAAGTAAAATAATTAACTATATAAAAATAGATGATGAGTTAGAATAAATACATATTAATGACAATAATTTAAATTTATAATTTATATAACCAATTTAAGAAATATATATATTGGAGTGTAGAATGGTAGGTTTACGATAAATTATGCATGCATCCAGTTATTTGTTTAAATCAAGGAATTTTGTTTGGATTCCTGGGTGAATACGTAGTAACCACAAATATGTGACTAATAACTTGCTGTTTTTTCTCTGGCGGAGAGGGTAAGATAAGTTCATATTTAAAGAATTTTAAATGATATAAGCAATGTGTGGTAACTTAAGCTGCAGATAAACCACTGCAGAAACTTGACTTTGCTCTGTTAAAAAATATGAAAATCCAGATTGTTTCATTTAATTAGTTGGGCAAATACGCTTTATGGGCAGAAACTGTGTTTGAATTATTTGGATAGGGAATTATAATTTAGGGAAGTCAACATTTGAAAAAAACTTGGTTAAAATACTGCAATGCAGGGAGTGAGATTTCGCAACAGGTACTGATAGTGTTCACTTGTTATTAAATTTCATATACTGTATGTGTACCTCATTCTCTCTGCATAGTACTCAGTGGCATCATTTTAGGATAAACCTGGCACTGTCCATGTTCACATAGTTTTTTTACTGCTTCAGTCTATATATCATGGACTATATGCACTTGTAGATCCCAGGGGATAAAAATCTTGCAGTTTCACAATATGTTAATATCAGAGATTACAGCGTAACAATAAGATATATTTTTCAGGTTGTGCACATGAGATAAAGTGGTTATAACACACTCATGTGATACATTATGGGGAATTCATCTTCGTCCTCCTCATCGTCCGCTCCTAAGCATACTTGTCAAGTGGTGATAGTAGGTGGCGGTTATGGTGGTGTACAGCTTGCAGTACAACTAGACAGCTACTGCAAAGTCGTTCTCATTGACCCTAAGGATGCTTTCCATCACAATGTGGGAGCACTCCGAGCTATTGTGGAGCCAGCATTTATCAAAAAGACTCTGATTCCTTATGAGGAGACACTCAAGCATGGCTCATTTGTTAAGGATCGAGTGGTGAGTTGCAATATTTCCAGAAAGACAGTGACACTTGCTGGTGGTGAAGAAATCAACTATGATTATCTTGTGTTTGCTTGTGGTTCATCAGTACCATTTCCAGGTAAGCTGCATTGAACACATAGAAAATGGCCATGTACACCCTGTACACATCGTGTCTCTAATTAGTATAAATTTACCGTAGTCTATTGTGAATCCGTGAATTTGATTGGCTAAATTACTGATGACTATCTGCTGATAGTCATCAGTTACGCATCAGCGCACATCGCGCATCACGTTTGAACCTGATCTAACGTAGTAAAACAGTTCTTTTCTACGCGTTACTTAACATTTTTTTCCTTTTTATGCAATGAGACTACAGTAAATTTATACTAAAACAATTAGACTACTCGCCCTCGTTTTCTACGAGCGATAGTCAACTCGGCTGCACCTCGTTGACTATCTGCTCGTAGAAAACTCCGGCTCGTAGTCTAATTGTTAATTAGCTGCTGATTTGCCAAAACGTAAAATCGCTCTAACATTTTGGATAGATAAATTGAGGTTGATTGATTTTCAAAGGTATAAACTGTGTAGTGTATATTCAGGGCTACCACAGGTCACAAAAATGGTCAGGGAGAAAAGAAAATTCTTCAAGGTTGGGGATTTCATTTTGAGTCAGGGAATATAGACATTATGAAGAAAAGTCAGAGGGAATTGAAATGATTGAGCATGGCTGATTTAACACTGTTGAAGGCTGGAAGAAACATTTTGGTTCACCATGATCTCAACGATATTTTTCCCTAATGGAAAAGGAAGATTTGTTGAAAACTTATTAGTCTTAATGAATGAGTTGAAAGGACAGCTATATACATGAGTTGAGGCCAGAAGCTGCTACTAGATCTGACATTTTGTATTTATTTGGTCAGGGAGATGTTAATTTTGTTATGGAAAAGTTAGGGAATTTAGAAAAGTTTTGTTTGTGGCAACCATGATATACTGTATGTGTGTATGCCTCTTATCATTATTCTGTGATTTCCTTTGCAGGTAAAGTACCTCTGGGAACAAGCATGAGAGATGCTGAAAAACTCTATAACGATTGTGCTGACCAGGTATAGATAATCATTATTCTGACTAGTGCTGGCTTTGTGTAACTATAGTAGAAGCCCAATGACCTCTTTGTTTTGCTCATATCAGCAGTGCCTCACTGTATATGCAGCATTTTCTGATCCTCTTTTTAATATTGGCAAGAGAGGCGCGGTGGCCAATTGGCCCTTTGCAGGATCTGGTCACATGCAGGGCTCGAAAAATATTTGAATTCCATCTTGCCTGTTGGGCAAGTAACCTCAAATTTTGCTTGCCCGAGGCACTTCCCCACTTGCCCAAGTTTTCAAACTCATTAATAATTCATGAACCCAAGAATGGAAGTCAAACTACAGGCGTGTTTTAATTAATGTAATAAACCTGTCTTGTCTGTGGTCCTCTTAGTGCAGATCACTACTTTCATGTTTACTTACTTCCTTGTTCCTGTATTACACGCTGGGTACACTATATCTTTGTTATTATAAAGCCTTGAGTCAGTTTGTTCAATTTGTCGAAGATCGTGTTCGACTCCTTGATCGTTCACCTGCATCTTGTCTAACTCCACAAAATCATTATGAAGAGAAACACGAGAAATTTTTGCAGAATTAACAACAAATCGCCTTCCCACTTCAGTTTTGACACATGCAGGCACAGTGTCGAATTTTGAAAAGCCGGCAAGAGCATATTTTTTTATTGAGGTGATTGAAAAATAGATGTAGTTGAGGAAAAACATGTTTGTTTGAAAGAAACACTATTCTAAGTCATCTCCCAGGAACTCTGAAAGTACTTTGATGACTTATCTATTTCTTTTTAATAATATAACACTTTTCATTTCGCACAGTGGCGCCCAACTTGCATGCTTGGCCGAAGACAGATTTAACTGCTGGCTTCGTTTTCGCGGTAGAAATATGTGACTTCTCAGTTTTCGTGTACAATTTCTACAGTTTTAATTAATATATTGTTGCTGAGTTGAGTTTTGTACAGAGAAACTAAAAATAATGCTGGCAGAAAATTGCAAAAAAGTTAAGAAGTATTAAACACAGCGTTTTCATTCCCAAAGTGGCTATTTTTATCCTGGAAAGAAATTTGATCGGGGCAGATTTTGATCACATGCTAGGCAACCCCTTGTGAGCCGTGAGCAAGCGTCACGCAATCAACAAGACAATGCTATAAATTGTAATTTTCGTCAAGCTTCATCTAAACATGTGATTACCCTTGAGCCTAACGCCTACCTTTTCTTCTCAAAACTGTTAGCAAATATATTTAGTCGGCAAATGGCTTGCCTGGTTCCTTGCCCGTGGGACAAGGAAGGAGAGAAAGTTATTTGCCCGAAGGGAAAATCTACTTGTCCCGGACGACCAGACGGGGTTTTATTCAAGCCCTGACATGGTATGGGATGAATTATGCTGGGACGCAAATGACATAGTGGGACTTTCAAAACAAAGGAGAGTTAAGCTGGACCAGTAAGAGTTCCTTTGTTTTGAAGTCCCACTCCGTTATTTGCATCCCAGTATAATTTATTTCATACCATGTGACATACCAAAGGGCCTATATAATTGGTAACTACTGTAGATGTATGAAAGCTTTTCAGCTCCACTTGTAATCCAGCCATCCCCTGGTTAGGGTCTAACTAAAGTTGTGATTTGTTCTCAAGCTAGAAATCTTTTAATAGCTTAAGACTCTCTTCACTCAGATATACACTGTAGATGTAGATAGGTACATGCAATGAAATGCCAGTTGGGGGAGGGGAGGGAGGAGATAACCCTGTGATAGATCAGCTCCCCACCTGCATATATGGTACAGTAGAAATACATATATGTTGTAGTTTGGAATTTTTTTCAGGTCAAATTTTTTTAAACCCAGGTTAAAATTTTCCACCTAGTTCATAATATTTAAAGTAGGTAATTTTTTTTTTACCTAGGTTATTTATCAACTGTCTAAAAAGGGCTTTTATTTATGGGGTGTAGTTTAAAAAATAGGGGCCTGGTTTTTTGGGGGGGTCTAAAAAGAATAGTACACACAAAAAAAAAGCAAGAAATTTGCCCTCCCCTCCCCTCCCCTCTTCTCTTCTTTCCCCCCCTCTGATCACTTGGTCCTCTTATCCTCTCCCTCCCATCCAGTCCTCTCTTCTACCCCCCCTGCAATTCCCATCCATTCCCCCACCCCCCATAACTCACCTTTTTCCTTTTCATGCAATGTACCACTTACCTGGAATTGAACCACCAACCTCTCGATCTCTAGACTGCCTTCTTATCCACTGTACCACCACGACACCAGTTGGAAATTTCACAATATTTCTCATTGATATGCTTTCTAGGTACCAGGTCACCTCGGCCAAATTTTAATTTATTTAATTATTCGTACATGCGCATTTGAAACGAATTGAGACTTCCACTTTTTCGACAATCACTTTGAAACAAAGATCTCAGTACATTGCGTTGCAACTCGACAAACTTTGAAATGGCAGCCCAAACGCCATGTGTAAACAAAGATACTTTTTACCAAAAACTAGACGAATTAAAGGCTTCGAGAAAAACAAGCAAGAGCAAAGTCAACCTGTTTATCGACGATGAACTGTACGATAAAGCTACCCAATGACAAAACAAGGAAACCGAAGTACATGTACTAACACAAGATGAAATAAATACAATCAAGAGAAAGAAGTGGAACTTCAAAAACGAAGACGGCAAAATTGTGAGTAAGGAGCAAAAATATGTTGTTCCAAAGAGAGAACTCCATGAAATTTTGTGTCACAGTCATTCGGCCATCGCTCACCGCGGACGAGACAAACTTGAAAATTATATAAAAAATAACTATGCTGAGATACCCCAAATAGTTGTGAAACTATTTGTATCTCTTTGCAGCATTCACGAACAACAAAAATCCGTTGCAGACCATCTGAAGAAACCAGTGGTACACCCCATCATCGCAAATAAATTTCTTTGGCACGTGGAAATCGACTTGATAGATATGAGAAGGTTATCATGTTCATGCAGCGAGGGACATAAATGGATTTTACACATCACGGACCATCACACGAAATTCTCGTGGCTTTTTCCATTAATTTCCAAGCAAACAGAACAAGTTATAAGTTGTTTAAACCAGCTATTTTGGCAGTGGGGTTTTCCTAAAAAGTTGCATTCCGACAACGGAAAAGAATTTAAAAATCAAAAGATGTCCAGCTTCTGTCAGAGCAATAACATAAAACAAGTGCATGGAGCTCCACGCACACCTACTACCCAAGAACTAGTCGAGAGAAATAAGAGAACAATAAAGGAAAACATTCGAAATATTCTTACAGAGAAGAAAGAAAGTTACAACAACTGGTGTACAGTGTTAGGAGAAGCAGCCTACAAGAAAAACATTACAGTGCACCGTGCTGTTGCCCAAACACCATATGAACTAGTGTTAGGTATCAAGCCATGGAGAGAAGAAATGCGGGCAAGTGTACAAGAAACAAATACTGTCAAAGGGGAACAAGAAGAAGAGACAAACAATGAGCAACAAAGGCTTGACAGTGAGGATGAAACAGTAGAAATGAATGTCCAGCAAACTCCAACATTGACAGATGAAAACAGCACAGATGACATTCAAACTAACGAACAGCAACAAGCAAAAGAAACTAAAAGTTCTCGCTCCAAAAAACGCAAAAAAATCAAAGAAAGGCAAGAACAGTACAACAAAAAAATGAAGCAATCCAGACCTAAAGTAGCCAAGTTTCATGTCAATGATTATGTAAAAATAAAAATTGATAAGGTCGATAAGACACCCTTGCACCCCAATACATTGCTAGGAAAAATAATATCAATAGAGCCTGCGAATGGTTATGCCCAAGTGGTTACTGAATTTGGAGTTATAGACACCCAAATTTCTCCGAGCCGACTTCACAAGAGTCAAAACACAGGAATAGCATTGGATTACTCCAAACATATTACATTTTCGCGTGCTTGCAAAATGGCAATTAATCAGTAATTTCCCGATGTATTTAGAACACATACACATAAATATTTATCAATAATATTTGCATGCACTTTTGCAATTATGTATGAAAACAAGAATAAACACAAATACAAATGAATAGTAGAATATATGTTTTATTAATCTACAGCAAACTCTGAGAGTTAAAATGGTTGATTCCCCTTTGATGACTGTCACCGTTCATACATGACTATTCCATAGAACATCACTGGTATGTTGTGTCCCAAACCTAACCCTGAAAGCTAACCATTTGAAATTAGTGCTTAACCCTAATCACTAAACCCAGAGAAATTATATACCCTAGGTTAAAAAAATTTTAACCTATAATTTAGGTTCAAAAAATTATAACCTAGGTTAAAAAAAATTTAACCTATAATTTAGGTTAAAAAAATTATAACCTAGGTTAAAAAAATTATAACCTAGGTTAAAAAAATTTGACCTGAAAGTAAAATTTAACTGCAACATATACATGTACCAATATGGTACCAGTGATACATGTTAACATTGCCTGATGTAGTACTCAATAAAAAAATGAGCGGTCAAAGAAAATGACTTCTTTTCAGAGCTCGAAATTGCAACTCACTGGTTACATTGGCAACCAAAAACTAAGCATGGGCGACTAAATTTTTTACAGCTGGTCACCAGCTGGCAAATTGCAGGAATTGCAAGAAAACCACAACGCAACTATTGTTTTTAAATCTTTATATTAGGAAATCATTCATATCTGGTAGGTAATAGACAGCTCAACTTTCCGTCCCCATTAAAGTGATGTCAAGTACTACAAGAAAATCATGAAAAATAATGTAGTTCAACACACCACTGCAGATGCATTTTATCACAGTTTAATATGATGTTACCTTTGTTTTTCAGGTGGCAAAAAGTAACAGAATCGTTGTCATTGGTGGAGGTGCTGTGGGGGTGGAGTTGGTTGGGGAATTAGCCTCAGATTACCCAAACAAAAAAGTCACCCTGATGCACAACCGGGATCAAATCTTAGATGAGAGATTGTCGCAGAAATTAATTAAAAAGATACAAGATGGACTAAAGGCCCTTAAGGTTGAGACAGTTCTTGGAGAACGTGTTAACTTGGATGACTTGGATGTAAGTAAAGCGTAAAAAAAACAACATAGTAAACCAGGTGGACGTTATATTCAGAGTAATGATGTTGTTGGTACTCTTGGCATAAATGATTTATAATAAGTAATAAATAAAAAAATAAATAAATAAATAAATGATTTGTCTAGCATTTTATAAACTTACATGTGCCATAGATTCAGCTGTTAACAAATCAAATCAAAGTATCTGATGTAACCTGTATAATTTCTGAACACTTTATAATAGGATTATGGACTAGATACTTTTAGTCATATCATGCTTGCGAAAACATCTACCCAGTAGTTTATTGCTGGCACCTTTGAGTTATCATCTGACTCTTCTGAACCCTGTGATTTGCCCTTAATGCTAGAAATTGGGCCCCTGGCTTTTTTTGCTTATGATCAACGACCTCTTAACCCCCAGTGCGCTCTTCGGGATGTGGAAGTACGTGGACGATACCACCTTGTCAGAAAACATACCGAAGGGGCAACAAAGTAGGGCACAAGAAGCAGTGGACCACGTTTCTAACTGGTCAGCGGAAAATTTATTTCAGCTTAACCTTGAGAAGACTAAAGAGCTCACTATCAGTTTCTGTCGTTCCCCGGAACATTTTGACCCAGTCACAGTTGATGGGACACAGATTCAAGCAACCACTTCTAGCAAGCTTCTCGGCCTTACCATCAATAACACACTAACATGGAACGATCATGTAGATAGTTTAGTAAAGAAAGCAGCTAGGAAAATTTATTTTCTTGTGCAACTGAAACGTGCACGCGTCCCAGCGAAGATCTTGTTGCCCACTACTGCGCATGTATTAGATCTTCCCTCGACTACGCTTGTCCAGTGTTCCATTATTCTCTACCTCAGTACTTACAGTCAGAGCTAGAAAGAGTTCAGAAAAGAGCTCTGGTGTGTATTTTTCCTAGAATGCCATATGGGAAAGCGTTAGAGCGCGCCTGTTTGACTTCTATTAGGGAACACCATGAAGTCATTACAAAGTCATTATTTAGATCAATCAGTGAGGATCAGAACAGTAAATTGCATCACCTAATTCCTGAAGTCTATAGTCCTCAATATATTTTAAGGCGCCAAAGAACGTACAATCTACCAGCAGCCAAGACAAAACGTTTTGCTAATTCGTTTTTCGTGAAGGGTGCGGCTATAACCAACTCAAGTGTGAGATGAATGAGAACTTTTAACAGTACTTTAAGTTTTATATTTATATTTGTACATTAGAGGCTTGTAAATAATTACGCAATTCAGTATTTTACTGCGATGTGATTTTTAATAAACCAGTCCAGTCCAGTCCAGTCCAGACCAGAAATGGATCCAGGGTCTCTTTAAGGGAGGGCTGTAAGAATGACACTGGGTTTCTGAGGCATGCTCTTGCACAAACACATCCTCTGTGCACATGGTGGGATGGTTGAAAACTTCCTTTACCCTCTTCCTACATCCTCCAGTACTTTTTTCATGGTAAAACAAAAACAGATATTGTCAGAAATCCCGATCAAAAGAAGTCAAACACCTTTCATCAATAGTTCCTCATAAAAATGTTCTGATTTTATTGCCAGTTTGATTCAGAAAAGCCATGGATCACTGGGCCAGTGACGCTGACTACAGACCAAGGGACTAGTGTTGAGACAGACATGGTGTTCCGCTGTACAGGTCTGAAGGTCAACTCTATTGCTTATCAATCCAAGCTCTCAGACAAAATGGAAAAGAATGGAAGTCTAAAAGTTGACCGATACTTACAAGTAGAAGAAATAAAAGGTGTATTTGCCATTGGAGACTGCAACAATACTCGCGTGTTAAAATTGGCTTACATTGCTGGTATGCAGTCAGGTAAGTTAATTCTGTTTAATGATCACACAATCGTTTTATAACAAGGGACCAAGAGAGTAAAAAGGAATTAATTAAATGGAAGTGCAGTTTGTGATTTATGTTTGCAATTGAATTCTCTGTACAGTTTGCAAAACTAAAAGTCAATAATTATTTCAATGAGCACATTGACATGTCACAAATGTTTTGAAGAGCGTACAGTAATATGCAATTTTTATTACTAAGAGAAATATCTATAACTTGACCACTCCCCCGATGGGGCTTTGAAGGGCCACTGGAAACAAACGCTGATTTAATTAAAAATAATGTAACTGAATATAACATGGTTAAAAATCCAAGTGTAGACAAGGATTTGAGCTCAGGACTACCAAGAGCAAAACCAGCTTGTGGTCAGAGTGGAATTTTAAGTCTGGCATTCTAACCTCTAGGTTAGAAGTTGACTTTATACAAACCTATGTCCAACGGTCTTTGGATTAAAATTTGCCAGACCAGTTTGATTATATTTCATTGGCTCATTCCCACAACATTTCTTGTTTCCAAAACTTCCACTCATGTTTTTATTTTAAGCAATTAAATTATAAGTGCAGTATTTCTATTTAAACAATAGTAAGTCGGTTAGAGTGTTTCTGTTGAGGCTAGTTTTAAGAACATGAAATTTCCAAGGGCAACTATCAGACCAATAGTTCTGAGACATAAACACTCTATTGTCTTTATTGTTCACCACTAAATTTTCTACTGCACCAGCTGAAAAATAGTTATTATTTTCAATTTTTTATATGAAAGTCGTAAAAGCCAAATGTAAAATTTGAAAATGAACAAAAACCTACTCAATACAATTTCGCTTGTTTATTATCTTTAAGACTGCTTGTTTACAGAAAATTTACATGGTCGAGCACTATCCATCTGGATATCTTCCTTGGACGAAGACTATGGGCTGATAGTGTCTCTTTGTGGATGAACACTATTGTCATGTGAACAATTTAAACCAATAAGAATCAGAGAAAATTGAGGGGGCAAACTATCATGCATAGAAATCAAGAGCAAATAATCTAATTGTTTTAGTATAAATCTAGTAGTTTCACAAAAATTTAATCTAAATCCTCTTCAAAAACACTTTGAAAACACTAAGTGGCACCCAGGGCTAAAAATTAACTCCAGTGCTTGGTGGCCAGTTGGGCCAGTTTCTTGAATTCTTAGTGGCCCATCCCAAAACAGAGTAGCCCTTGATTTCCTCTAGGTTAAAATGAAAAACTTGAATAAAGGCCCCATGGCTTTTAACGGAGCGTTAAAAAGAATTTCACTGGTGTTTCACATGGACGTTTCTTCGCAGGTACAATAGCATTTATAGCGATTATGCGATTCCTCGTGCAGCTTTATGGACTCCAATTTGAACTGTCAATCAGTTTCTGGAGGTAAAACTGTTGTGACTTGCTGTTGTATCCACAGCTGCCTTTTGTTCTTTTCGTAATTTTTAGTACTTTCGGAGACATTTTTGGCGGCGGTGACTCACAACCAGGGAGGACTCTCCACATTTTTGTCCCAAATCATGATCAATATTCTAATCTCGGTGTAAGGTGTGTTCTTGACCAAAAACATGTGCTTAGAAACCATCCCGCACCAAACTCTTGGTAAGTCCAGAGTCAGTAGCCTAAAGAGTCACGTGACAGTCACAAGATCAAAATGGTGTCTATATGTTGTGAATGTGGATCGTTCCCGGAATCACTGTAGTTAAAATGGTTCAGAATTTCTACTTTAGAACTAAAAATTCACTAAAATGGACAATCTTAGAGTCCAGGAAAAGAAACCAAGAGAAAGGTAGTCCAATTAAACTACATACTGAGTTTTATTTTTAACTTTGTACTTAACATTATTTACATTGCAACTTTGCGAAATTTTATAGCATAGTCGCACATCAGGCGTTCAAACCTTAACTTTTGGTAGCCCTGGGCAGTTTTAACTCGCCACTTGCAAACGTGCGACCGTCAATTTTTAGCCCTGGGCACCAAAAGCACCCTGCTGGGCCATTCTCTATCTATTTAACAATTAGATTGTGAGCTCGAGATTTCTATCGCTTGATAATTGATGAGGGCGCAGCCCGAGTCAACTATCACGCATAGAAATCGAGAGTGAATAATCTAATTGTTTTAGTATAAATCTACTAGTCGTTCAAAACTTTATCTAAACCCTCTTCACAGAATCCTCTTCACAGGCACTGCGAAAACGCCAAGAAACGGCCTTCATTTTGCCGACAAAAGTACACTGCTACGCTACTCACTATCTATCACATAGTAGATAGTGAGTGACATAGCCAATCAGAGAACGGCATTCATGATAGAACGTTAGTAGATTTATACTAAAATAGAATAGAACGTAAGTAGCATAACCAATTGGAGAATGGCATTTGTGATAGAACACTAGAAGTATAGATTTATTCTAAATCTTGGTAGAAACACAGAACATTTCTTAAATATTGTTTTGAGAAGCCTTAGCTTGCTATTTCTGTCAGACTCCAGAACACTGGCTCTAACTAGTTCAATTTCAACTGTGCTTTTTTTTCGAGAAGTGCAAGTTTTATAATTGATTCCAGGGCTCAAAATAATGGCTGGTCACCGGACAATGTCCGGCCAAGATGACTATTTGTCCGGACAAAATTGGGTTTGGCAGTCATTTTGACCGGTCAAGTACGCGGTTTCCAAATAATTCACTAGAAAAACATTCTTCCTTTATTTCTGGAAAATATAAACAGTGAAATAATAAAATATCTCAGCGGCTTGTAGTTACAAAATAGGAGAATACAGATGACACGGTTATGATCGTCGGCTTTGTGAATGCTGTGGCATCTTAGCGGCTTGCTAAAATAACACAGGAAACATTAACCTCTGTAAATACGCCAGACTAGACAACAATGAACATTGCATCAATCAACGTCACAGTTACAGATTTAATTGTCTTGCGGGCAGGACTTGTGTGTGGTTTATTAAATCTACAGCAAATAATGTGTATGTAGCGTCTTCTATCATGTGCAAGATCACGAGAAAATAATTCATCTTAAAATGCGTTGAAAAACTTGAAGTGTTTACAACCAAAATCGCATTTAACGTAAGTGGTAAGTTAATATACAACTGTATGTGTAGGGTAACTACGATAAATAATATAGCGAGTTTTTATTGTTGTTAACCCAGGAAAGTTTCATGTCGAATAGAATTAATGCAGTCTGTGGAAATGAAAATCAAACATATTTAAAAATAAGTGATATTTGTAGCAATTAAAACTTTTATCCTCTTTAACAACACATTTTTGTGCATATGAGGCAATATTTTTGGCTTAATAGGGATATTCTTCAAAATAAGCATTTTCAATATTTTGACTGGTCAAAATGAGACATGACCGAGCTAAAATTGTTTTGGCCAGTCAACATGACCGGCCACCGTTCAAAAATTATTTTGAGCCCTGGATTCTAATCACTTTTCAGTGGTCACTGTTTGATAGTTCTTTTCAGTGCAGTTTCTGTGTTGTTTGTGTGTGAACCTGAAAGAACAGAGTTAAAATTGTAATATTGTATAAAGGTGTAATCCACCTTGATAAGCCCAGGTGCTTTTAGTGAAAACAATGATATGTGTTTAAATAAATAAACAAACTCTGATGAGCATCACTGTTCTGTTTTTTCCACAGATGTAGTTGCAGAAAATATTAAAAAACTAAATGAACACAAAAGTCTTAAAGAATACAAGCCAGGTAATATGGCCATGGTGATTCCTCTTGGAAGAAATGGTGGGGCATCACAATTACCAAATGGAATGGTGGCTGGTAGTTTCTTAACCAAAACCATAAAGGGAAAAGATATGTTGACGTCAAGATACTGGAAACTGATGAAACAGAAGGTGCCATCCAATTGAATGGCTTGAACTTGAAAAGAAACATTATAATTTGTTACTAGTCAGTGGCTTCTGACAGTACAAAGAACAGTGTGTGTGTGTGTGTGTGTGTGTGTGTGTTGAAGAGAGTTCGTGTTTCACCCTTACTCCACTAGAATAACTGACAGTGTCTTGTACAAGCTCATAGACTGTCAGCACTTTCATTTAATAAATGACAGACCAATTTAGGAAAGCTCAGGAGGAAATGACTACAGGATTGCTATTTTACATGTAGATTGATTTACTTTCTTTTGGTGACATGGTTTTAACATGTAAATAGAGATTCAACTGGAATTTTTAATTTACTGCTTGGACTTGTTAATGAATTTCAATTAATTATTTATGCATACCTATTTATTTTATCTGGTTTCAAAGTGTTTTAATCTAGTCAGACACATGATTTCATTGAACTGTGCTATTCTTCATGCATGTTGTGACTAAACTTATCATCAGTCTCCATTTGTGGGTGTCGACCATGGATTATGCACTGCAACATCGAGCAGAAAAGTCACTACAATAACACTCTTGCCTATGTGTGCGATTTCATACTGATTTTCCCTGATATTCCTCATCAAAATGTAGATTTTTTAATTCTAAATGCCCACATTTTTCCATGGTCTACACTCTCAGGCCGTAGAAAGGATATGGAATTTTTAAAGCTTAGCTGTAGAACAACTCGCTTTTGCACCAGTCAAAGTTAATTCCGTCGCCCCCACCCTGATATATGTGGGGCTTTAGTGGCGCTTTTTCACCATATTTGCAGCTCTTTGAGTTCCCAGTATGTGGGGGATTCGAGCATTTTGTCGCTTTTGTTCCGAGAAATGTGGGGAATTAGTAGGGGATTCATTCTAATCCAAGATGGCAGCGATTGTTCCCGCAATGACTTTTGGGTACATTTCGGCACATTGGAGCAGACACAAGTGTTCACAGGTAGTTGTGAGTTGGATTCGGATTTATTGTTATTCAAGTCAATAAATCGATTAATTTGGGGCATGAATTAAAGACGGCAAACGCCTTAATATTGAGATGCTGATGATTTTTTTGTTTCCCTGCTCCATAAAGACAACCTTTCTGACAGTTGCTGGTATAACTTATGGAATGTTATGACTAAAAATGTCTTTAAAATAAACTGCAGAGATTCCAACCCTCCCATTTTTGCTGAAAACCTCCCATTTTTGGAGAATATTTCTGGCCTCCCATTTTTGCTTAATATTCCCTTAGTTTTTGAATCTCTTCCTAGCAAAAGAAAGATAATGTGCTTTTTTTGTTTAACCAGTCTTCTTAACATGATTCTTTGCCGTTTTTAGCTGCTTTTCGGTGGTTTCTCGGCTATTGTTTCCTTTTGGTATCCTAGCATAAGACTGCAGTAGTTTTGGGTGCGGAAATTGTATCAATAAGCCAGAGACGCTTAACAGACAGAAGAGAAGGGAAAACCTTGTGATAAACAAGTCATCTCTCTTTTTAATGGCGGGAACTACAATACTCAAACATCCGGGAATCTAAATAAGGGTTTGACGAATAAGGGCATGTCACGCAACATGTCACAGAAATGCACTGGATTGCCCGACTTTGTGCAAGGATTGCATTCATTCCTGGCTTGCTCTCGTGGTGCTCAATTTCTTAGTAGATCTTATGTTTATTCAATGAACTCTAAGAAAAAAACCACCATTTTCCATTGACTGTGACCTCAAAATGCAGGAAATAGCATCTTAGAGGCACATATCTTAAATTTTTTCTGGGGCACCATGCTCCTGAACGCCCCTCAAGACTCACGCCCCCAGCAATCACACGCACGGCTATGCTGGGCCTAAAACCACCTGTTTTTAGTTGACAGGGAATCTCTGAAACTGGCATTCTTAAAATTCAATTTAAAATTTAATTCTGCCACCTTGTGAATCATTCAGCTACAAACTCATCAGGAACATCTTCAGTTGCCCCAGGGGTGGGGTATTTGCTACTTCCTGCCCCGCATGGTGGGCCTGGACATTTGTCACTTTTTGCATGCTATTAAATCTAATCCCTATCTATATCCTGGGGTGCGGGGTCTGGGTTTTCTTTGACCAGTGCATTTTATTCTGTGGCTTGTGGTTCCTTAATTTACAGCACTACGAAAGTGTTAAGCCCATCAAAAAGTGTGATAGATTTGTTAATTGACCACAACAACAGAACTTCCTAACTTATAAAATTTATTTTGAACAGGACAAATCAGGAGCTTAAGAGCTCCACTTATTTACATTGTTTTCAAATACTACTACTTGTAGCCTACCTAGTAACCTCATTAAGTCACTTTGGGAAACTAAAAGTTCATCTGTTACTAAAAGTTCATCACTCTTCAGTTGTGTAATGATACAGCTAAAATATATCATATTTATAAGTATATCAATTCAAGGTCACATTAACATGGTGACTTACTTGTCTATCTACAACATAATCGGCAATTTGGAGCAAATCAGCTCACATTACAGAACATCAGGTATTAAGATTTTTTGTCAAAATATTTAGAGGGTCTGAAGGGACAGCTTTGCCCCACTGGTTCGCACACCTCTTGTGTTTTAAGTCAGTAAATTACACCTATATCCACTGACCTGAGTTCACTACTCAGACAAGGTGTTCCCTTATCTAATATTAATAATTAAGG
The DNA here is from genome assembly GCA_022496165.2 of Catalaphyllia jardinei. Classification (NCBI taxonomy): domain Eukaryota; kingdom Metazoa; phylum Cnidaria; class Anthozoa; order Scleractinia; family Caryophylliidae; genus Catalaphyllia; species Catalaphyllia jardinei. Next base: position 27,034,781 of record CM042755.1, read on the forward strand.
AGTAATCTTTCAACAATGTCTTAAGTTCAGTTGATCCTCACATCAACCACATCTAAAACACATCTTAATAGAAAGAGATTGGCTTTGAATAATGAATTAAACTTCACTATCTTACTAAAAGACTGGACCATTAGAAATAAAGGGGGGACAAGTCTTTGGAAAAGTAAATTATATAGAAACATTACTGAATATAATTTAATACTGCTGCAAGCAAACTGGATCATAATTAGATATTCTACAAAGCTTGTGAACTGAAAAACACATCCCGATCTTCTTCAGAATTTAAGAAGTAAAAACATCCAAAAATTCACTGAAATTATCCTTTCACTCATCTTTCAATGGTCCAGCCATTTTGTGATTTTATATATATGCGCGCCATTTCTTTTTGAACTCACAAGGAGGACCTCTCGGGAAACACAGCAATTTTTTGATTGGTTAATTTCGATCCTAATCTCGCCAACTGTCTTTCAACTGTTGTTTTTCATTCAGTTTGCGGGTTGCACTCGTTTTGGAAAGGCCGGGAAATTAAGTGTGCACTTGCTTTAGCGGTGCTGTTTTACAAAAATGTTCAAATTTAAGAAGCTGTGTCCACTTAAAATCCTCCGAGTTGATTTTGCTTTGAACATGGTGTATAAAGCTGAACTGAAGCATATTCAAACTCAAGAAGTGGATCCGTAACTGCCGAAAAACAGCTAAGACACCATTTTGTTTTAAGTTCATGTTTCTTCCTGTGTATATTTTTCCTTGAATATAAGCAGCTACTCATTAAAGTATTTTGCCTGAAACATTTGTGTTGTTTTCAAGCTAAGGTACTTGAATTATCTTTAGTTATTTTTGAAAAACTCGGTAAAACAACATCTCACGAACGCAAGATGCGCCCCGGATTTAGGCTTTGAAACAAAACTGCATCTTACCACAGGCACCTTCACTTCATTTGAGTTTAGAATCTCGTCATTTTTCATGATTCATATCTTGAGGTACCAGTCACTGCGATGAAAAGGTTTTTTTTACATGTTGTAAGCTTACGTTTTTCAC
>CM042755.1:27035825-27052384 GCA_022496165.2 Catalaphyllia jardinei
TTCGCTGTAAGTCGGCCAACAGGTAACTGTGCGTGGCTCCACTGAATCGTCTTGTTCGTACTCTTCCATCAGCTCGCTTTCATCTTTCTTGTATGTTGTCTTAGGAAGAAGCTCGGTAAATATGTCGATAGATGGCTTATCTCCATCACCAAGCAGACCAGCGACAAACTGCAACACCATTTGCCATTCACCTTTTTTGATGTGCTCAGTAACAAATCTTCTTAATTCTGCTTCTTTCATGGTATCAACAATGTGCTTTGCTGCGAGGAATTCCTGCACGGTTAAATGAATGAAACAGAATTGAGCTTCGTGCTTGAATGAGCCAGTCTGACGATCTGGTAGGCGATGAAAAAGCTCACTTTGGACTACATCCTCGCTGACTTCGTTTGAGGAAAAGATAAGTTTTCTCTCTCTTATGCCATTGAAAGCAATTCTCGCCAGTGGCTTGAACTCAGGAGGCCAATGTTTTGATTCAATGTCTTCCCGACGGAGGCGTTTGTCACGATACTGCTTGTTGTGTCTGAAGAAAAAAAGTTTCGTTGCCATCTGGTAAATCTGTGTCAGCTTTGTTGGAAGGCCAACACCAGTTGAGCGATTTTCGAAATTTAGAACTTCCAGCAAGCATGAGCAAACAATGAAAAGGTTGACAGGGATATAGCATAACGTGAAAATGTTCATGTTCGTGCTGATGTGCTGCCATATTTTCTTTCCTGTGTCATTCTTCGCTGCAGTTTTCGTGAAGTTGTCAACGTATTCTTTAACTTGTTCGGATGCGAAGCCAAGAATTTCAAATGTTCTGCGGAAAGCAAAACGTGTTACGTCAGACACAGCAGTGGGTCTTGTGGTTGTTAAAACAGTGGCTCCATCAAGAAGATGTCCTTCTACTATGTTGTAAAAGAGGGCAGAAAAAGGCATCGGTTGTTCAGAGCTCGAGCAAATGGGATGGTTAGCGCCGAAACTTGAAATATCCGAAAACTCATCCAAGCCGTCAAATAGTATTAGTAGTTTCTCGGGACTGTCAAGAATGTAGCTAAAAATCTCATCATTAAGACCTTCTGGTGGCGAAAATTCAGATCTTGTGAGCAATTCACGAAGGCTGAGTTTTTCTGCGGAGTTAAATCTTCTGAATTTTATGAGGAAAGCAAAGTCAAATTGCAGTTCTGTACTAAGCAGGCGGCGGTTAGATGCCCAGTCACGTAAAAATTTTGTACAGAACAATGTCTTGCCGATACCGGGACGGCCAACAATAAGGACTTTTTTGTTTTCGGCATCAACAATATCTTGTCGTGTTTTCGGTAGAGAATTTTCTTTTGGCCTTGGGTAGACCTTGAGCTGTTCCTCTCTGTCCCCCGAGAAATCATATTCTGCCGTGTTTGTAATAATAACCAAGTTAGTATAAATACTATCAATCGTCAGATCTTCATTTCGTGTTGTTTCACCGTGCTTTTTTTGAAATGGGGCCTCGAGATCTTTAGGTCTTTCCGTGTTTACTATGATACTTTCCTTCAGGCTTTCGATGAATGCGGATAATGACGGTACTTGTAGTTCGTGACCTTCAGATTCTTGACAGTCTCGTTCTTCTCGAGGGGGGAGATGATCTGTCAGAGACTGTTCTTGTTGTAGTTCGTGATCCTCAGATTCTTGGGAGTCTCGTTCTTCTCGAGGGGGGAGATGATCTGCCAGAAAATGTGAATCTTCGAGGAATTGCTTTCCTTTTCTTGCTCGTGACAAGATACAGATTATCTCAATGAGGATAATAAACAAAAAGGCTCCATTTACGACAGTAACAGCATGCATCCAGAAGGTTTTCTTTGTCGCTCGTTGATTGTTACACTGGTAAATGGTGGTGTTCTGAATGCTGCGGGTTGTTGCGTTGGCCGTGTGACTGCCTCCTATTTGGCAAAGAAAGTCGAAGGGAAAATTGGCAGGATAAAGAACTTGAGTCTGTAGGACTATAAAAACAATTCCCATAGCAGATCTGATGGCAAGTTGACAAAGATACGCCACAATCAGCCTGCGTTTTCTTTCAGGCGGGCGTCCGCGATTGCCTGCCAGCAGTTGGTTGACTCTTGACTTAACGACTTGAGAGTAAATCGCTCCAACAATTCCAATACAGAAAAAATTCAAAATCACAAATCCAAATAAAGGAACACCAGATTTGTTGTATTGTTTCTCGTACTGCTTGAAGCACTCTCCTCGAACAAGGTCTATCTTTTCACTTTCCGCTGTACAGCGAAAATCAAACCTGGACTCACTGTTCTCCATTTCTGCAAAGATGCCGAGCAGGATTACTCCCAATGGGATCCAACAAATAACTGCTACGTAGCTGATCTTGTTGAAGGTTTTAGGTGCCAACAGTTCCTTCAGCGATTCCATTTTGTATATGAGGCTTCTCTTTCAGTGTATCTGTTCAAAAGTAACAATAATTAGAATAAGGCGTGGAAAAAGATTGAGCCACGGAGCGGTGGGACTAAACTACAGGTCACAGGTCACTTGACAAATTGAAGTCAGTAACATTCGCAGAAAAAAAAATAAACACTCGCCATCCACTCGCCGTATTTTAAGGAGGCTCGAAAGGGTTTTAAGCTGCACGCGCACGCGCTATCTACACAAGCCATAACTAAGATGCACGTGCCAGCTGAATGAATCAAAATAAGCACACCGGAAGTTAAATTTTGCGCAAAATCAGGCCAACCGGAAATAAAAGCTGGGGAAAACATTTGTTTATAGCTCGAAATTTTGCTCGGTGACCTATCTTGATTTTTTGCATGCACGCACCATTGACGATGGCACTTCAATTATAAAAGTTTCAGGGAAAATTGTCTGGTAGAATTTTCTGTAAGCCATGAATCGCATTTTCTTTAAATATATTAATTCTACTAGTTAGATATTTTCCATGCTGTCTTAAAGTTATAGAATTTAGGCAACTTTCCAACAAAGGAATAAAAATGGTGGGTCACGGAATTAGTTTTTCAGATAATTTACAAAAACTGAAATTTAGTGTAGGTTTTTGTGGACCTTGTGCGTTGCCATGGTAACTGATATGACGTCACAAGTACCCTCAAAGTATAGCCTAGTAATAGAGTTGCAAGGAGACATATAGTTTGCCCACACCATTAAACATCCTTCCTTGTAATCTTCCATCGTTTCACAAACACTGCAGCAACGAAACACCCTTTGGAGCCTCCTTAAGGACGTTCGCGCGAAAATTTTCTAGTTGATAGAATTTTTTTTAATTTTTACAGCTGGCAAATAATGAGTTACTTGTGCCAGAAATGCAAAAAAATTGGGGGTCACCGTCTTTGTTTCAGAGATAAAGCGTGTGGTAAACTATACTGATTTCGAAAAATTGCCCCATATAATTAAGCACGGTCTATGGGGGTTTTATATAGTTAAAAATACCTAAGGTGAGTCAACGGAGGCAAACGATCTTAGTCATATTTTGTAGAAGTGGGTCTGCTGCGTAAATAATTCCAAATGTTACTAACGTTTTCACATAATTTAACCCTTTAAGAGGCATTTGAAACCGCAGCACAGATGCACGAAGAGCTAATAAGAACGGAATTCGATAGTACATTTTGCCAAAAATTCAAATTTCTAGTCGATAAATTTTCTTCATTTTTTCCCTAAACGTAGAAAATAGAGAAAATGATCCATTGAAAGAAAAATTGGGGTCACCGAACGTCCAAGATCATTAAATCCAGGCAAAGCTCTAGCAATGGCCATCTGCCCTATCATTTGTTTATTTTGACTTAGCGCGCGCGCTCATGCATGACGTGGCATGTGAATTTGCGTGCGCAGCAAGGATGCGCAGAAACAATTAGCGCGAACGTCCATAAGTCTTTTTCCCCCGCTTATGACGGACTCAGCCGCTCCCTTAGGTCTAAACTAGCTGCTGGGATTGCGGATTGCTATATTGGGAAAACAAAACGTCGATTACATGACAGGAAAACAGAACATTTCAAAGTGCTGACGAGTATTAACAGCCATTCTTCTGCCATTGCTGATCATATAACCCAAACAAGCCACAGGATTAAATGGGATCACTTTGACATTTTAGCCACTAGACAGTCTGATATACATTGTAAAGTTAAGGAAATCTTGTTAATTCGCGATTTAAAACCAGCACTTAATGAAAATGTTAGCAGTGTGAAACTTCTTCTCTACTAGCCATTTATATTTTTCCAGCAGATAACTAGGTCTATTTATTATCGTTTACATTTTCATCGTCATTACTTTCCTTACAGTTTGGTTTTAGTCTTCGTGTTTAAATTCTATTGTAGTTTAGGTATAGGTAACCGTTACTTGGAGCATACGAAACGTCAAGTTTACAAAAACAGTCTTTACGAGTATGGTCCAACAGGTTTGTGAGATTATGCGCTCTCTAAAAATGTCTAATGATTCAGACGATTGAATAGATCTGTCGCGTTTGGACCAAATGACAGTGCCTAAATAAGTCAGGCTATGTTTGCCATAGGATGCTGTTTGTCGATAATTTTGGCTGCTGAGATTTGAAACGGGAACCTATTCCGGGCTATAAATTGGGTATCCTACACCAATTTCGTGTTCATTAGATTAGGCGCGTCTTTATTATCCAGTATACTGGTTTTAAAATAAAGTATTTGCCAACCTCAAGAACTTAATTTTTTCTGTTTGTTTGTGCTATAAAGAGTACCTTAGTTCATAAGTTACAGAGGCAACACCAAACCTGAGCGCTAATACATATATTGTTATTTCTACATAAAACTGCAATCATATTTTCACCTTATATCTGTTGCCTACGAATACAAAGCAGATTAATCATTATTATAATTAACACTCACTATGATTCGAAGCACATAGTTTTGCAGTAGTTTTCCGCACAAACCGAAAACTTAGAGTACTCGGTACTCAGCCTTCATTCGACTAGAATCATACCAGAGAAAGTCGATGCAGTGATGGAATCATGCCTCCAGGGTCAATTGGTGGAAAAAAAGAATGAATTTTCTGTAACAACTTCTTCTCTGACCAAAAATGTTGGTTACACTGATGTCGACGTGGAGTAAGAAATATAATGTTAATGATCAGTGGTAAAGGAGAAACCAACACAGTTTCTTCTATTTCTAGAAAAGTTTTGTTTTTGAGCCAACAGAAATAATGCGAGCCTCATTTATGACTGTACAACTCAGAGGCCGCATCGGTTCATTTGCTGGACCGTAAAGAATATATTCTTAAAACTTCTAAAAGCTTAATTTTGTTAAAAGAACTTCATTCGCTTCCTAGAAAGTTGGATTCGGAGTAATACGCGCAAACAAAAATGTTAAATAAAATGGCGTTGTCCCCATCAAAAAACTCCTCGAGGCAACAAACACATTTAATCGTTGACATGTTTCCAAACCGCAACGCTTCCTAGGTAAGAAATAGCTAGAAATCCCTACTAAAACTCTATCAAGATTACTCTTAACCTCCAACACCAAAAAAACAAACCTGAATTATCAGATGTCAAAGAAAGGCAGACAGTAGCTACACACTGAGAAATTCAAAATGACAAAGGAGTTGGAGTGGATAAAGGACCGCCTGAGTTGAGGGGCGTAAAAAGGTCCTTGATGTCAACTAATGAATGGTTTGTTATTTGCTGTCTCCTTGGCAATTAGAGGTTTCTCGAACGTTCTCAAAGAAAACCGCAATCAATTAAATTGACACTTTGTCATGTGTTATTTTTCACCTCTGTTAAAACAAAGCAAAGCTACTTAATTAAACCTCACCCCTGACGACTATAGGCCGTGATAATAATACACTGCCACAAGATAGAATCTGGAAAACGTTTTCAATACCGAAATGATGTTGTTTTACGATAGTTTTGGCTACTGATATTCAAGAGAAGAACTCAAGAAATATATAGACAATACTGTAATAAACCCTGTCAGAAATACAAACATACATGGGACAGCAATGACACACCCATTCTGTTTAATTATCAAGATATGAACCAATCTCTGACTAGGAAAAATAGTTCATTTAAAAAGGTTTGAAAAACTCTAAATTGCTGCTTGGAAAGACAGGTTCAATATTTGTCAGACATGAAAATGGATGGAGTTCACGCTTGAGTGGTAGCCATTTGGTACTGGCCCTAGACTAGCTAATGCTAATTTCCATGTCAAAATCGATGGCAAAGAACTAACGCGAGTTGCCGAGTTTAAGTATTTAGGTGTGATTTTAGATGAGTCGCTTACCTGGAACGCGCACGTAAATTACTTACTAAGTAAAGTAAGTAAGAGAATAGGAATTCTTGGCCGCACCAGGAGGAACATTAGCATGTATACTGCTAATACAATCTACAAATCATTTATTCTTCCTGTAATTGACTACTGCGATTCCGTTTGGAACTGTTGTGGACTTTCGAATGCTCATAGGATAGAGGGGTTGCAGAGACGCGCGGCACGGATAATCATGCAAACTGACAGCAGTGACGATGCGCTAGATCATCTTGGTTATGTTACCCTGGAGTTAAGACGCGAGACCCATGTACTTAAACTAGTTAAGAAGTGTTTAAATAAGCGCTGCCCGCAATTTTTAATGGACTATTTTTATTTTAATAGAGATGTTTTACCTAGAAGGACGCGGCAAAGCGATCGTCTCCGTCTGCCCTCCATTAAATTAGAGGGCACAAAAAAGGCTTTTTATTATCATGGTTGTACAGTTTTTAATCGTAATTTGTGACTTTTTAATCGTAATTTTTACCGTATTTGTAATATATATTTGTAATTTTTTATCAGCTTAGTTATTTCTACATTGTGATCATATTTTTAACTTTCTTATTTCATATTAGTAATTATTATTGTTATTTATATATTAGTTTTTATTATCTAGGGCCTCTAATGATAACAGTTGTTTTAACTGAAGGAGTTACCCTAGTTAAATAAAAGTATCTTCTTCTTCTTCTTCTTCTTCTTCTAGCACGAGTTTACAAATTTAAAAACACGTCCTTCTTCAAGTGTGTACTAGAGAGAAACTTAAGAATGGAATGTTGACAATCCAATGTTTTAAAATAAACATCAGTACTTCAACAGCCATAATTTCGCAACTGTGCAACTGACGGTTTAATTAGACATGCTACATTAATTAATTTTGTATTTGTTAGATTGGTCGCGTCTCTATTATCCATAATGCTTTTGAAATGAAGCATTTTGTCAACTCCCAAGAACTTTGTTGTGTCTGTTTGTCTTCTACTATTGTGCTATCACCAGATCGCCTCATGTGTTATTGAGACAAGAGGAAGCTACGTAAGGCTTAATTTTTGTTCATACATAAAATTGTAATCATATATTGACCAGACTAATAACTTTCCGAGTAGTTTTTTTTTTATTTCTCGAGTTTATCAATTACCAAGTTAAATTAATTATATTCAAAATTCACAAGAAGCAGTCTGAATCGACCGACATAGTTTTGCAGTAGTTTTCCGCACATACCGAACAATCAGAGTACTCCTTTACCGCGTTTCTATCAATTGACTATGTTCAAGTTGCAGTGATGAAATCATGCCTCCAGGGTCACTTGGTGAGAAAAACAAGGAATTTTGTGTAATAGCTTTTTCTCTAACCACAAATGTTGGTTACACTGATGTTGATGCGGAGAAACAAACATAACGGTAAATAATCGGTGGTAAAGCCGAAAACTCATTACCAACAAACGACAGGCTATTTATGAATTGGTCTTTCTTTGTACACTTTCCTTTGCTCATGATCACCGAATTAATGCAGAAGTAGTTTGATTACATATCAAGATATTTTGGCTTCTATTAATGTTGCTTGACTCCTTCTAACTAATGTAAACTTTTTTAGAGCGACTGATGGGTTTTTAATTGAAACTCAGTTCTTAAAGGTATTCAAAAGCGAGCTTTAATGTAAATCTTACAACAGTCCCTTTGTTTCTTAGAAGAGTCGAATTTATACTGAAGTCAACGGAAATAAGGTGATCTCACGATGAGTCGAGTCGAGTTGAGTCGTGATTGTGCAGCTAGAGAATAGGGATGAAATTAAGTCTAGCTAACTCCACAATTGGTGTTGTCGTTATGCTATTCATCACAAAAAGGCGCACATACTGAGGTTAAACCCTTTACGTTTAAAAATACAAAGAAACTAACCTTCAATCAGAGAAGTCTAAGAACAGCAGACAGCAATACACCGAGTTGTTTAGCATGACAGAGGAGTTCGAGTGCGTTCTCGTGGAGCTGACTTCAATATGCAAAGAGTTGGCCAAAGGGTGTGTATATATTTAGGCTGATGACGTTTATTGCTCAGTGAATTGTCTTGGCAACTAAGTAGCTGTGTTGTGAAATGTGTTCTTAGTTACGTATTTAGCCGCAAATACAGGTCAAGCAGAAACGAAGCTTTTCGTTCGCGGGGTGTGGCTCTTTTAAGTACACTTTCGATTTCTTGATGTCCTTCTGGTTTCAAATAAGATAACTAAAGAACTCCGTTAATATTACAACAGTATAAAACAAACGGAGACAACAACTTTCTTTAGTTAACTTAGTTAATCCTGTTAAATAACCGCATTGCTTCATTTAAAACCTTAACAGACAACCAAATTAACTTGTCTGAATGTTTACGTAATTACTTTAGCGCGACTTCATTTATAACGATTGAAATGATATGAAGCTTTATAAAAGAAGGTTGCTGAAAGAACTCAAAAGTGGTTGATAAATTTGGTAGCGGCTTCCTTCGTTTCCTACAAAGTTGGATTCAGAGCAATGCGCAAACAAGAATGCTAGATAAAGTCAGGGTGTTGCCCCCATCAGAAAACTCCTCGAGGCAACAAACACATTTAATCGTTGACATGTTTCTAAGCCGCAACGCTTCTAGGTAAAAAATAGCTAGAAATCCCTATACTCAATCTCTATCAAGATTACTTTTAACTTGCAACACCGAAAAAAAACAAACTTGAATTATCAGATGTCAAAGGAAGGCAGACAGCAGCTACACACTGAGAAATTCACAATGACAAAGGAGTTGGAGTGGATAAAGGACCGCCTGAGTTGAGGGGCGTAAAAAGGTCCTTGATGCCAACTAATGAATGGTTTGTTATTTGCTGTCTCCTTGGCAATTAGAGGTTTCTCGAACGTTCTCAATTAACAGGAACGAGTTATTTTTAAAACAATTGAAATTGACATTTAGTCGTGTGTTTTTTAAACCTCTGTTAAAACAAAGCAAAGCTACTAAATTAAACCTCATCCCTGTGGATTATAAACCGTGATAATAATACAATGCTACAAGATAGAATCTGGCAAACGTTTATCGATACGGAGATGATGTTTTTCGATAGTTTTTGCTACTGCTATTTGAGACAGGAACTCACGGAGAAGAAATAGTTAAACAATATTGTGATAAACCCTTTGAGAAATACAAACATATATGGGACAGCAATGACACACTTATTCAGTTTAATTATTAAGATATGAATCAATCTCTGACGAGGAAAAATAGTTCATTTAAAAAGGTTTGAAAAAAATCTAAATTGCTGCTTGGAAAGACAGGTTCAATATTTGTCAGACATGAAAATGGATGGAGTTCACACCTGAGTGCTAGCTAGCGCGAAAACACATGTTCTTCTTCAAGTGTATACTAGAGAGAAACTTAAGGATGAAATGCTCATAATCCAATGTTTTAAAATGAGTACCAATGCTTTATCAGCCATAGTTTCGCAACTGTGAAAGTGACGGTTTAATTAGACATGTTACATTAATATTTTTTATTCATTAGATTGGTCGCGTCTCTATTTTCCATATTGGTTTTAAAATGAAGCATTTTGCCAACTCCCAAGAACTTTGTCGTGTCTGTTTATCTTCTACTATTGTGCTATTCTTCAATCACAGAAGTCTAAGAACAGTAGACAGTAATACACCCGGTAGTTTAGTATGACAAAGCAGTTCAAGCGCGTTCTCGTGGAGACTTCAACTATGCAAGGGCTTGATCGAAAGGGTGTACATATTTAGGCTGATGACGTTTATTGCTCAGTGAATTGTCCTGGCAACTAGACAGGGGGTTGTGAAATGTTTTCTTAGTTATGTGGTAAGCCGCATCAGACAGGTCAAGCAGAAACAAACCTTTTTGTTAGTGAGGCGTGGGTTTTGGAAAAACACTTTCGATTTCTTGATGTCCTTCTGCTTTCAAATAAGATAAGGCTAAAGAACTCCGTTAATATTCCAGCAGTATAAAACAAACGGAGACAACAACTTTCTTTTGTTAAATAACCACATTTCTCCATTCTAAACTTTAACAGACAATCAGCTTAACTTGCCTGAATGTTTACATAATTACTGAAGCGCGACTTCATTTATAACGATTGAAATGTTAAGAAGCACAGGTGACGCTAGTGATCTATTAAATGATAGACCGATGGCGTTTAATAGCTCAGAGAATTGTTTTAGCAATGTGGTTGGGGTGTTATGAAATGTTTCCCCAGTTACGTTTTAAGCCGGGTCAAAGAGAAACAAACTTTTTTGCATACTCAGGGGGCGTGGCTCTGGTAAGTACACTTTCGGTTTTGTGCTGTCCCCCTGGTTTCGTGCAAAACATCAACAGAAGCATATCACAACAATATAAAAACAAAGCGGAGACAGCAAAGTTCTTGAATATTAGCCGACGTGAAGTTGAACTCAGTTAATTTGTCAAATAACTGCACTGTTCCATTTGCAGCCACAACAGACAATCAACATGTTTACCGGCGCGTAATTACTGTAGCGTGACTTCATTCACAGTAACAATTGGAATGTTGAGAAGCATTGGTGACGCTAGTGATGTATAAACATGAATTTATTTGGTTTATAACTTGCACCTGGTGAGGAAGTCATCTGTTTTCATGCTTACTCTGGCTACGAAGGCTGAAAAAGAAGGCTAAAAAGTTAAAAACAGACAAATGAAAAATCTTTAAGACCATTATGGCCCCTGGTAAAACCAATCGAAAGGTTTACCGGACGGAGGAAAAGGATAAATTTAATGCCCAATATTTCGGTTAGACAGGACTAACCTTCTTTATTGTAGCCCCTGAAGAAGGTTAGTTCTGTCTAACCGAAATATTGGGCATTAAATTTATCATTGCGTTTTAGCCGTTCAGTCAGGCTTTCAATTGATTTTATAGTTTATTTTACAATGCTGATCCTGATCTAAACCAGGATCCGGCTTTACTCCGCTGCTGTTTGTACAATTGGTCCTTGCATTGATATTACAGTTTGCCCACCCCCCCCCCAGGGGCTCGGATGGACTCCCATAAAGGACAGGCTGCTCGTCGGAAATTTTGAAAGGAACTAAGAGGTGCACAGATCCTGTTTCGTGGGCGTGGCTTGAATGTTTTCACGTTTTCACTAAGAGATACCAGTTCTAAAATAACACATAATCTCCGGTTAATATTTTTATTTTCAATACCCTAAAAGTTAATACGAAAGCCTTCGGTGTGGAACTTTGGAGGCTGACCATTCAAAGAGGTACCACAACCGCTTTTTAACTCCTCTGAAAGGAATGACGACTACCCTCCGTCATTTGTATATATGATTGCCTCCATTCCCCGGGCCCAAGGACCGTGGGTTGGTGGCAGCGAGACAGGATCTTTATCAAGAAATATCGATACCGTCTTTGGTCAAGGGCTTACTACGATTTGCTGTTCTTTTTAAATCTTCCTGTAAGGAGCTAAGTTCTTTTAAAGAACAATTTGATACATCAAGAGACGGGGCGCATCTCACATTAGTAAAGGTACATGGGAGACTCAAGAGTAATTAAGGATTTACATCACGAAAATGAGTGACATTTCACTTAGCAGGTAAGAAAAGGTGAGAAAGATAGTTCTTAATTTTGACCCTGAAAACGCCCCACACGAGCCCGGACCGCGCGATCCTGAGTCGAGCGCCACAGCGACTCCCAGTCAGTCTAAGGGCGTGGCAACAGCTAACCAGAAAGGGACTATCACGTCATGCATTTGCTCTGTTTTATTTGCATCTAGCGTCAAATCTCTGATACCCCCGCCCCCCCCCCCCCCCCCAATTCAATGTTGTGTAGGCGCTGTGTCTGTGCAGTCGAAGAAATAGAAAATCAACATTGTTTTTGGGGAAAGGGGGAGAAGTGTTTCAAAGACGCAGAAAATCGAATTTTACTGCCAAGTGTCTCAATACTTTTGTCGCTCATTGTAGCAACTATTCTGTTTAAGGCTCCCCTTTATCCTTCTCCGACTAGTTTGAATAGTATTTTAAAGTCTACATCCACAGTTCACTAACATAATCTAAGACATTCAAACTACAGCCTATTCTTTCCTAGACCGAATACTGAAGCAGCCAAAAGAAGTTTTCAATATAGCGGTTCTGTTCTCTGGAACAGCTTGCCTTTAAGTGCTAAGATAAAGTCCACTCAACTCTTTTAAATCCTTTTTTAATTAAGATTGAATTACGATCTTGCTGACGATCATATAGGATAGTTTTTAATAGTTTTTAGTTTGATTCTGTACAGATAATTAATATAGTTAGATGAGATAATTTACATGTAATTAGTTAAGTAAGCACGGCTTGATGGAAGAGCACGTCTGTGAATTGATACAAATAAAGAGTGTCTACCCATACCTAGTGTGTTGACATATTGTCAGACACAAGAGCGTGAAAACAGGCTTGCCGCAAGCACAACGCCTTGCCCTGTGCGGTGTGGAAAGGGCCACGGCATAAGCACATGATGGGCCAATTAAAACACTCGTTCCAGCTTCCGTCCCTCGCTAGTAAAAAGGGACTAGGAACTAGTGGAACTCGTCCTTTCTCATTTTCATATTCCCGACATAAATCTCTTGTGCTTATGCCTGTACTTACATTGCTAGTTACCAGGCCCTGAGCTTGTTTGAGTTCTTATGCTTATGCTTAACTGAGGACCTGATTCATATGTTTTACTACAGAGACACCTGAAATTACCTTTCCCAATAGTGCAATGCCCTGACGATGTATGCTAACCTCTTCTCAAACGCAAAATTCCTGACCAATACACCCCTTCATCTATTGGTCAATAAAAACGTCCGTGTCACTCCATTCCTTTGTTGTTTATTATATGAGTAATTTTGTGTTTTTGTTACACTTTTGTCAAATTTGGCTAAAACTATGTGTAGAAATTACATTAATACATTTATATTGTTATTCTTGGCATCAATATCCAATATGAAGTAAAAGAAATAGTTACAAAAACAAAGGCAAAGTAAAGTAATTTATAAAGGGTAGGTCGCCGAGTCTATATGGAATTATCACAGTGGGCTGGGCCTGATATCTTTAGGAATCCCGACCCACAGTACACACACCAGTAACCGCTACTTACAGGTTGCGGAGGAGTTCAATTCGGGATTAACAAACATAAATGCGGCTAGTTGCAGGGAGGATTGTAAGCGTGCATCAGACCATGCTGCCTTACATGAACCATGTCTAAACTGGCGACAAGTGTAGTATTTGGGCGTGGCCACTCCTAATATGTGGCTGCGAACATGACACGGTACCTCCTTATGATAGATGCCCTATTTCTAAAGGATACAGATAGAGTGATCATCTCAGACTGAGAATAACCACTCAATGTCCCTTACTGGGCCACAAATGCAGTGTTTACAAATGCGTGGCCACATACAAGGGTGTTCCCTTACGCCATGTCACAATAAATTAGGTAATCGCATTACTGTAAAGAAGACAGCTGTTCTCTTAATTTTTGCAATGCCTGTTTAGAGGACGAGAATTTTTTCTCTGTAGTTTTGGCACTCAACTGTCGAAATGTTTTCGCCACTAGCAGATTACAGCGATCAAACAAGTACGTCTGAACGTAGACTGCGCCTTTGGCCTGGGTCCATCTTCTCGAGGGAACGATCAGACGATGTTCTTTGACGTTAATACGAAGCATTTCCTGAAGAACTTCCTGATGTCGCACCCAGTCCTCCCCGCAAGCCTCGATCTGCATTCGCAAGTCGTTGACACACATATTTTCGCAATCGGCGAGAAAAACAGCCATTTGGTTGTCGAACTTGTATTTTTCTGCCAACAACAAAGCTTCAAGTCCCAGCTGTTTAATATAAATGTACGAGTTGTTGATCGCATTCTGATCAACTATCACTTGAACTTTTTCTAGAATTTCCTGCGGCAGTATTTCGACCAGGCGTTTTTTGCATTCTCTAAACACTGGAAAGTTATCACCATAGAAGTTAAACATACTGCTGGTTAAATTCTTGGCGAGTTTTATCTGTGTGTTAGTTTGCGGCTTAAGTCGTCGGATGCTCTGCATGTCAATTGCAAACTGTGTAAATAAATCCGATAAATCGACATGATACTTGGCCAGTGTTTGAGTAGCGCTGCTCTCAGCCGGGACCAACTCTTTCAAGTTGCCTTTTGCCTCAACTGCGTCAACAAGCGTCTCGTACTTGGGCAACATATCGCTTATTTTTTCTTGAAGTCTTTTGAGAGTCGTGTTGATTTTTGCGATATCATCTAATATTGACCCCACGGCAGGTCCATCGGTGAAGGTATTTCCCTGCAATACCGCTGCTTCATTGTGGCAAGCATTACATACTCGTAGGTATAAACAGCCTGGTGGCTCTTTATCTGGGGAACCAATGATGTTGATAAGGGCCCACTGTACGGTACGAGACGGTTCAGCGGGGTATAGGATAAGCGTTTCTGAAGAGCACGAGGAGCAGATTATTGCTCCGCAAACCCTGAGAAGGAAAAAGAGAAATATTATCATTATTTTGTTAAGGTTGAAATAATTCATCCAGATTGTCAGTGAAGTATTCAGTTATCGAGTGGTTTGTAGTTATTATTATATGTGGCGCGAGACACTGCCTAATGTAGCTGTACCTTTAAAAGACTCCACTAAGGGGTAAGCCTGCCATTTGATTGTTTTGTAGGCTGCACATTCTTAAAGTTGATTGGTTGTTGGGCTGAAAATTTCTTAAGTTGATTGGTTGTTTATCATTAGGTAGTATCAAACTTCTGAACTGAGATTGTTCTCCATTTCTACCCTTCTGAAATGTCAACCTAAACTAGTTACAAGATTTGTGAACTCACCTGCAGTTTGACTTCATCTCGGTCACGGCAAACGTTTTGCAGCATAAAGTACAACCACTCCTTGATGAGCTTGGCTGTAAAGAGAAGTCAAAACCAGGGTAAGTCTGTGTTTAGCTTTCTCCAAATATACCTTTAGCTCCAGAAATAGCCCGACTTTTTCAATTTCTAAAGCGTGCTTCTACGGGCTTCCAACCTCTCCTGGAGGAGGGTGTGGGAGTCCACTGTGAAAAAGTCCGAAATTCTTTTCAGAAAACTTGATTAAACGCCTAAATGAGACAAATCTGGGAGTACCTCCGGCTCGATCTTGCTATGACCGGCTAAAAAAAAATTTAAAAAGCATGACAGAGTTTTCTTACAATTTTATTTCTTCGAGTGCAATCCTAAAAGATAACTAGCCTACGAGCTGGCTCACCGTTGAGTCATACGTGCGAAAGGCGAAGCAGTTGTCCGTTTCATAAACGGTCGATGCCATTTTCCCGACACTTGTAAAATTTTTTATCTATGAACAATTTGGCGAGTGCGTTTTACTCCGTTAAAAAATTATAACCAGTTTCTTCCTTGTCCAGGCCTAAACTAAAACAGATATGGCATCGTCCATTCTGAAAGGCTTGGTTACCAATTATGACATCGACCGTTAAAATGGTATTAACTGTTTACGAAACGGAAATTAGCAGAGCGGCGAGCGAAGCGATCCGGCGAGGAGGAGTCTGGTGAAAGGCGTACGCTGCGCGCGCGTTTGTGCTCTAACGCGAGCCTGTTCGCAGGCTAAAAGATACGTTGACGGCTAAAAATAGTGGCGTTTCGTCTTGGATAGCCTAAGTGAGATCAGAATCCGTGATTTATTACCTAAAACGAGACAACGAGCACTTCCGACCACACAAAGGGGCTAAACTTGGGAGTCATCAGTGCCCATCCCGGGTCGTCACTTTCAGTGTAATTGAAACGGCAATAAAATACTGTAGTTGTAGTCTGGCATAATAGTATTATAAACTATAAAATTCATACCATGGAACGTTTTGGTTAAAACACTGTAACCTCCTTCAGTAATGGTGCAAACTGGCATCCAAAATGTGGATGCAACAGTAATTTCAGTCTGCATTAAATTTATAAAGGGGGTAAGTTTCGCTCTGACGAACAGCTAACGCTCGAAACGTCAGCTTCAGAATCTCTTTACGGTGGCCAATTCCCATTATCAACCCAGTTGATAAAACCAAATTATCTTGCTTTAAATTTATACTGCAGTTATAGGTTTTAAATTGTATATTAATTAGTTTTACGATTACCCTTCACATCTACACCTACACTATAAAGCTATACATATCTCTGAATCTGTATATATTCTCAGGATCTATCAAGGATGTTTGCTCCCTTCTTAAATAATTTTTTTTAGATAGAGTGAGTTAAGCAGTACAATCTTGCCTCATGTGTTTTAGTTTAGCTAATTTAGCTTTTTAAATCTCAGTCGTATTTATATGTCTGGATTTATGAAAACGGTGTTAGAGAATTTGCCTCCTATCCT
>CM042755.1:27067712-27070212 GCA_022496165.2 Catalaphyllia jardinei
GTAAGCTTTTACACTTTTGTGAGACAACCTTTGTCGAAGCAGCATACTGAGTAGCAGGTGTGATATCTGAACTGAACTGATTGGTTATTTGGGTACGTTTTTCAAGTAACGAAGACCGTTCTTACTTATTATGCACCAGTTTTATAGTCTTCGGCGAGCCAAAGTGTTTATATGAAAAGAAAGTTGTCCCTGCCAGGGTTACCTTACCTGCCGAGGCGAGACAACTCGCCCACCTGAGTTGTCTTGCCTGCCGAGATGCCTTTGCGTTCCTCATGTAACCGGTTGGTTAAGGTAAGCTAAAAGTTTCAGGGTAACTTGAGGGAGAGGTTGTCTAGAGTGCCCGAGACCTTATAAATGGGACCTTAGTTTGTAGTATAGAGCATTGATATTCAAATGAAGAGAACACCATAAAGTTAGGGACTGGTCAAAAAGTACAGGGGGGTGGGCTGGAGCATTTCAAAATGTGGTGGTCAGAAAACACATGACCCACCCCTTCCATTTGGCTCAAAATGGAGTAACCCACGCCTAAATGAAGATTGAAAATCACATGACCCACCCCCCTATAAGACATGATATTTTTGGTTGCATAATCCGACAAAGTAACTTTTTGTAGATGAAATTTTGGTATTATTTGAGTTTTAGATTTATTTCTTAACAATAATACAAAATCAATGAAAAATTTTGTTTTCCATTACCCTTGCAACTTTAAAGTGCTACTATGATCAAAAAATCAGTTCCTTTTTTTCTTCCGATTTTGAAAGCGTGTTCGCTTAACACCTAACTGGCAAAATTTAGAGCTTTGAGTTTGATCCGAAGGCCATTACTCACGTTGAAAACTGACCAATAGGACATCAGAGGGTTGGATCTAGAGAAAATGACGTCATTTACTCACTAGCTTACCATTTCAGCATGTAAACGCAATTTATTATATCTACTAAACACGGGTATAAAGGTCTGAAAGCCCAAAACTCCCGTGCTGCATATTAATTCAGCCGCGCACACACACTTGCATTCTTAAACTGGTGAGTCTTTGACGTCATTTTCTCCTCGACCCAGCTCTCAAGATTTTAAAATAAGTAATGGCAGACCAATAAGAAAATTCCAGTTAAAATAAACAGGTGTCTTTTTAAAATCAGAACTTAAAACTTGGGTGAGTTAGTGTTTAGTTAACATAGTTTTGAAATCCAAAGAAAAAAAGAATTGTTTTTTGGTCGTAGTACCAATTTAAGTCGTGACTGTAAACTCTAAGAAAACTTGACCTTTTACTTTTCACACTAGGCCTCAAGGCACGTAGAGCATTGATCAATCTAGAAAACGGCTGTAGTGAGTCCTGGGAGTAATATAGCCAGACAACTTCCAGATCTTTGTGCATGTGTTTCGCACCCTTGGGGACAAGTAGTATGTAGACACAATATCATAGCAACTCTTCGCTATTCGTAGCTTAATTAAAAATATATCACCCCTGCTTGCGTTATATTTTTAATGATGTAGACACAAGTTGGCCATTTGGTGTTCTTGAATACCAGTATGTCAACCGAGTGCAGTATTTTAAATATTTTGGCCCTGCGACTCCCTGCTCAATCCGTTAGCTTTTGTACAGATTTTACAATACATAAATTGTCATCTCTATTGTGCACCAGCCAAGTGTCCTTTTTCAAATACGGCTCTAAAAGGTTTTGTTCTTTGTAACAAACAATAAAAGCAAGTGACATACTCGAACACCAACCCACGGTCTGCCAAGAGCCTTGCGCATAGTGTGGAGCTGGGGTTTTAATAAGGGGGTGCTTTGCACCCGTCTTGGCATTAAAGGGCAGACTACATGGGGCTCTTAGTCCTATTTCTGCCTGTCGGCTATGCCATACTGATGAGGCCTAACAAGGCAGAAACAGCTGTCCATGGCTGCCCCTGCCTGGGTGATATGGCTGTGCGCATGCCAGATGGTGGATTGGTGTTTCAGTGTCAAATGTGTGCCAATTCCCTCCCCCCCCCCCCAAGAAAAGAGCAGGAGGGCCCACCCCAAGGGGGAGGTGAAAATTGAACGACCCACCCCTTACCAAGGGTTCAAAAAACTATCCCCCCCCCTCTCTCTGCCTGCGCCCCCCCCCCCCCCCCCCCCAATACTTTTTGACCAGTCCCTTGACGGCTTCAGGTTTGCAGATTAAACGATATTACACTGTAGTAAAACTGTTTGCTGCTCATTATTGCTATTTTAGCATCCAGTTCCCACTGTCAATGTTGCCTTATACAACATCACCGCTGACCCTTACGAGAAGAATGACCTCAGCCAAAGGTTCCCTGATATTGTGAAGAAGCTTCAAGACCGAGTGCAGTTTTACATGAAGGGGGTAGTGCCACCTGCTAACAAACCATCAGACCCTGAGGCGAGGAAGGCGGCCAAGAAGAACGGAGCCTGGACTCCATGGATGTGATTCTGGGGACGAGCAGAGACTAACAAGGAGTCAAGAAAACATTTTAGAGTATTCACTATTGTTTGAACACC
>CM042755.1:27072712-27078065 GCA_022496165.2 Catalaphyllia jardinei
CCCTAGTAGCGTAGCCAATCAAAATGCAGGATTTGCATTAGTCCACTAGTTGGGTGATACTAAAACTCGATAGTGCACAGCTAAAAGCATGAACCAATTGTTTTATAACATAGCCGGTGAAATTATGCATCAAATCCGACGCGAAAAACGGACAACAATATCAGAAGTGATTGTCTGCAGTAAGCGAAATATTAAGCACAATAGAAATTGGTTTTGTTTCAAATTTTCTGTTGAAAGTTCGAGTTTTATTTTTAACAATTTTAAAATGGAAAAATTTAAGCTTAGACACTCTGGTTTTACCAGAGTGTCTTTCTGTCAAAATTTGTTGCGTTTCACCCTCGGACAGTGAAGCGAATCGTGACGGCGCTGATGCCGAGTCTCCTTTTCCGTTGTTTTTCTCTTTTTCTGCCTCATGTAAGAACTCTAACCCAAGAGAAAAAGTTGGAAAATTGTTTTCGTTTTGGGACTGGTGGGCCGAGTCTATGTCTGTATCCATTATTGTCGCGAAAGATGATATTCTCCCCCGCGCTAACAATGACCGCTTGCGCCAAAAAAAATTCTGCCGAAGCAATTTGCTCACGCTATCAGCGTGCACTATTGGGATTTTGAGCACCCTGACGTATACTGAATTTGATTGCGCGGATCTGCAAGCTATGTTATAATCAGTAATTAATTGTAGCTAGTAATAAACTGTTTATTAATCAACATGTCTTACAGATCATTCCTTAATTATTACATGAATGATATATTGTCAACTAACCATATTTACATCGTAATTATAATCATTGATATACCCATTCTCACCTGACTTTCATTGTTACAATTTTCTCTTAAATAACTAAAGGTTAGCGACAGGGAAAGGCCCTTGTAACCTGATTGAAATCTTCGTGCAAAAATAGGTTTTTTACAAAGTGTCTGAAATTTTCTACATTTGTATTTTATGTGGGTTTGACTTATTTATCTACATTAACAAGTGATTAACGGTATGGAATTATGCCGCCCTAAAGGAGGAGGTGTTATAGTTAATTAACAAGTTTGAATTGGTCATTTTAGCTGGAAATAGACCTCCAAATGATTTTCAAGTACGCAAGAGAACTAGTTGAAAGGTTTTTGCTTGCCAAAGAAATTGTGGGTTTACCTCGGTAAGAGCCTGTGAACTTTTTCTTTGTGTTGTAGCTATTGTTAGGGTTAGGGTCTATTATGTTGACTTCTTTGTTTTCTTTGTTTTACGTCACTTTTGAGTTTCACAGGTTCTTACACCGAGGCAGAGCCGAAATTGTGCCAGTCATTTACCGGTCAGTAAGTACAATATATCAGGCTTGATCCGGAATAGGATGGTCAGTTCAATATGGCTGCCATGTTGAATTTCAAAGCCGAGAAGGCGCTGGGAATGAAGTAAGACCTTTGAGACTAAAGCGGCATAACTCCACAAAAATTACACACCCTCCCTCCTGGGGGAGGGGCTTATGTACATCATGGAAAATATATTTATTGCAATTATTTATAAAAGCTACAGTATTGCGTCCAGTTTAACGGATTTGTCCTTAATTGTGACGAACTTTCAGGGAGCTATGTTGATGCCACGCATGGCGCGGGTGTCTTCAGTTGTTGCTTTCCTTGGTAACTATTGTTTTGAGCCGATTAAAAGTTCTTTTAAGGCAGGAGCATGAAACGGAGAAGTACCTTAATTACGAGTTTAAAAATACCTTAGGCCTGGTTTAAACGTCGCATTTTGCATGCGCCGAATCAAATACCAATTTTAGTCGACTCGAATAAATACGTTCGGCTGATTTGATTTAAACGTTGCATTGTTTTGTCGAATAAAATTGCTGAGCGCGAGTGACGTGTTTTAAATTCCCATTCGAGCAAACAAAGATTTAACATAATTTCAATTCAATTCGGCACATGTAAAATGCGGCGTTTAAATCAACTGTCGAAGTTCAGTCGCATATTCGACTGACACGCATTGAATTTAAATATGTCCCATTTAATTGATTTAGACGTCGCATCTTAAATGCACTTGATTTGGCAATTCGATTCGGCGCATGTAAAATGCGACGTTTAAACCGGACCTTAATTACATCCCGACATAGCTCTTCTTATTTGAGTCTCTGGACTCTCCTTCCTTCGCACTTTATAAATGTTGAAACCCAACAGAGAGGGGTGAAGAGAGAGAGACTGGACTAAATTTATTTGACGAGTTTCATATTGGAGCGGTTTTCATTTGAAAACTGAGTGTTTCGTTCTGAACATACTTCGCTACATGATTGGCTTAAAAAACTCGCGCCAATTTTTCATCCAATCAGAAGTAAAACCAATTGTGACTCGTTCGCACACGTTTTTCCCGCGCTTCATTTCAGCTACGTGTCATTCCTTGATTGATTCACCGTATTGTCTAGGTCCTTTGTGATTGGTCCTACCACACTCAATTGAAAAGTGCTCTAATCAATCGAATTTTTATTACTTTTAATTTATTGCTCGTTGATTGCTTTTTATTACGAGTGAAGGAAAATTGACTTTATCAGTTGAGACCATTTTTAATACAAGACGTGTAAAGCATTAAGTTTACCAAACCACTGTAAATCTGATAACATCTGTTTCAACCTCAAAACGCCGCCTTAACCTGAAGAACCTTGATTTGAATCCCACTCTTATGGATACATTTATAAGTACAATTTAGACCAGAACAGCACTATCAAAGGACTATCGTAAGCTGCTGCTTATAACCCGTGGGCTTAGATAACTTCCTAAGGGCTTTTAGATGGGCTTAAAAATGGAGGGGTTCATATCCGAGGGGGTTTATAACCGAAATAAAAGGCCCTGTGTGTTTCCAAACGAGCCATAGCTACACATGTTGATCAAAATCGAATTTTCGTTTACAGGTCATCAAGCTTTGAAACATCACAATAAAACGAATTGAAAGCAAGGAAAACTACAGGCGGGCTTACATTCGTAAGCAGTTATAACCAGATGTCTTTTTTTACATTTTGATGGGCCTATAACCTGCCAAACCTGGGGGGACTTATAAGCAGCAGGGTGGTTATAACTGGTCGTTTTTGGTATCTCAGCTCACTTTAGGAGTCATTTCCAGCCCTGGGTACATATCAGCCCATAAAAATTACACCATGATTTTGGCCCCAGTCTCTAGATAACCAAATTAGATTCTACATAATTACTAAATTTAACTCACCAAAACGGCCCAAACCTCGGGGCTAAAACAGAATGTATGAAATGAAGTGTAACAAAGACAAGTGATCAAGGCTTACGATGATAAAAGAGACCGCAAATGATGTATTACACAAACCACATTGACTTATCAAGTTAATAACATTACTTTATGCAGATATTATTTTGTCTTATTTTATGGATACTTCGCAACTAAAAACGCAAATAAGATTCTGAAAAATCGTCAAACATAGTAACGCAAACCCGTATGGCCTGCGTGTGCGTTATATCTGGATGTCTTCTACACACATCAGCTTCAAACAGACCATAATACTGTGTATTTTCAATGGAATTTTTTGAATACTGCATTTGCATTTTCACTTTTAGGACAGCTCTGAAATAATTGCGAGTTTTGTTTGAAAAAAACTTGTCATTGGTGCTTCTGTCGTGTTTGCTGTGGTCTCAAACGTCCGAAAACTTGCCAAGCAAACCTCTAAGCGTTTACCAAGGCTATCATAGTCTCTTATGTTTACACAAGGACGTTACTTAGCTTTGAGACGCGTCAAGTGATGAATTCACGTCCAATAAAAGACAGCTTTTTAGTTGCAAAGTATGATTGAATCAAAAGCCTTGGATCTTTTGGACAGCGTGGTGGTCGCAAGCGCGACAAAACAAGTTACTGCTAACAACCTTCTGTGAAACCTGTATTGAGCGGACCCCATATTAAGCCGACACCCTCTATAAAGTGAACACCAGCTGAAGTCCCAAATTTTTTCTGACAGTTATCGTAAAATAAACCTGCATTCAGTGGACACCTATATTAAACCATTTTGTCGCTTGCACAAAACCTGCAGTAAGCAGTCCGCAGTAAAGTGTCTGCAGTAAAGTGTCCGCTCTTAAAAGAGCATTTTACTTCTAAAGGTCTAGCTGAGACTCATTTAAGATTTTTCAGCGATGTCGTTTTAAAGCTAACCGGGTGAAAAGTGCGGGAAACTGAGACGCGTGATTCAAGCTACGATCGGCTTGGGTAGCGAATTCCCACGTAGGCTCCCTGACTCCCTTCCTCTTCAACTAAGTCTAAGTCTTACAACTTTTATGAGATGAAAAAGAACTAACAAACTATGTATGGTCTGGACGTCGAACCCGAGCCGACGAGGCCTACTTCACCACTGTACCACCGTGCAGCTGGCAATCACACCTCCCAAAATTTAAGCCACATATAATGAACAGTACTATAAATCAATATAGAGTTACCTTGACATACAAATGAAAGCTAACCGCAAGCAAAATGGAGTGAAACTAACCCCAAGCAAACCTAACCATGCTAAACGCAAGCAAACCGTAGAAATAACCTACGTAACTGCGGAAGGGGCTCACAGAGTCTACGTGGGAATTACTTTCCCAATCGGCTTTGGTCTTGCATTTGATTCGACGGAAAAAGTGAACAATTAGTTCTCTTCTGATTGGTTGAATATGTTCAGTGAGTGAGCTTTGTTGTTCTGACAACGATCACAAATTCAAAGCAAAAGATAACTGTATGCTTTTGTTTTAGCTAACCAGAAACATTCCAAAGCTGTTTGGACTCTGCTCCTCCTCATCAAAGTCCGGAAATAGTGTATCCATCCTTTTAGTAATGCTTTTCTCTTTACGGAGCGAGTTGCTGTATTCTACTTCCACGTATACTAACGCATGCCTGGGTATATGGGTAAGTCGAGACATTCGCACAATGCCGGTACCGTTGCTAGTAAATTTTGGCAACGTAGAGAACAATTCAGATGAATTCGTTCTTACAACAATTCTATTGACGTGCTTCAGACCTACCCTTAGATGGCAATAAACATAGTATATACCGCCTGTAGAAATATTAAACTGTGCCTCGGATTCTGCTATGATATTGCTATCAGTGGGAAAGTAGCTCCTCCAAGACAACTGGGCGGTCAAATGAGCTGAAATGAAAAGATTGTCGTATTTAACAATTAGACTACAAGCCCGAGTTTTCTACGAGCAGATAGTCTACGCAGCGCAGCCGAGTTGAATATCGCTCGTAGAAAACGAGGGCGAGTAGTCTAATTGTTTTAGTATAAATTTACCGTAGTCTCATTGCATAAAAAGGAAAAAATGTCAAGTAACGCGTTGGAAAGAACTGTTTTATTATGTTACATCAGGTTCAAACGTGATGTGCGATGTG
>CM042755.1:27083696-27093696 GCA_022496165.2 Catalaphyllia jardinei
AGACTATGAGCTCGAGATTTCTATCGTGCGATAGTTGACGAGGGCGCAGCCCGAGTCAACTATCACGCATAGAAATCGAGAGCGAATAATCTAATTGTTTAAGTATAAATCTACTAGTCGTTCAAAACTTTCATCTAAATCCTCTTCACAGACACAAAGAAAAAACACATAGAAGCAGCCCACAGCGCACGCTGTTACGCTACTCACTATCTGTCACAGAATAGAACGTGAGTAGCGTAGCCAATCAGAGGACGTCATTCGTGATAGAACGCTAGTATATTTATACTAAAACAGAATAGATGGTAGGTGGCTTAGCCAATCAGAGAACGGCATTCGCGATGGAACGTTTTTTATTGTGCGTATACCAGTAAAATTCAAATGACAAGTGGGATATTTCATTGTTGCATAGCTACTTTATACCATTCCATAGAGAATACAGTGACCGACAATGCAACATACGCGCTGCGCATGATGGGAAGGTACAATGTAATTACGTTGAATATACACTGTTTTTCCTGTATTCTGATTGATTGTTTTTCCTATGGCATGGTATAAAGTAGTTTATCCCTTTTTGCCATGACGCTCTGGGTGTAATGGACTGGAAATAAGCATATAAGTAAGGAAATATCCCAAAAGTGAGAGGTATCTGGTCGGGGTTGTTTTCTTGCACTCTTGAACAAGTCATTTATTCGCTGAAAAACTAGATTATTGGATAATGTAATTTCAGACTTTTCATTGGCTCAGCCATCATGGTTTCTAAAAACAATAGCCTCCATTTTTCGCAACATATGCAGTTTTGCATACTGGGGAATATTTAAGCAATAGACCACAAGTTTCTATGGTTAATAGGCTGATAAACCAAGCGGGATGTTGGTAGAACACGAGAAGAATTCGAACCCTGACAAATTGTCTTGAAGGGGGGGGGGGGGGGAGAGGGGGGAAGAGGGGTGGTTATCCTGTGTTGATCTTTGCTGAGCTCGGACAGCACAGCTAGGTCACTAAGGTTTGGACCGGTGAGGATTTACAGCTAGCTGACCCTTAGGTTACCGAATCTTTGATCCTTACCTCCATAAACAAGTTTCTCTGCACAATGCTTTAATCTCTTACACCGGGTTTCAAATTTCCTACTGCTATTATCTGCAAAAGATAGATCGAACACGTTAAACATAAGTTGATTGTTTTTCTCCATTAAACAGAGTGTTCTCAAGTGTCCTTCCGGTTCTTAAAGGATAAAAGTCATGCTTTGCGCATCTCTGCTTAAGTTAAGCCTATAAACTTTTGTCAATTTCGTTGTTTGTAATCCGTGTTAATCTTCTTCATCCTTAACTATCCTTCCTCCATTATGGTTTATTATTATCTCTGAGTATCTTAAGCACACGCATAAAACGGAGCCTTCTATTTTGTTTCTCATTTGAAAATCTGATATAAAAAAATGAAGAATTTCTTTAGCCGCTCCCAAGGACTTTTGTTATGTCGAGAATTATCAGGAGTTCAGGGTTATCACTGAGGTTTGTGTAAAATTCCCGCACGTAATAATAATAATAATAATAATTTTATTGCTTCTATAGCGCACGATACATGAGAAGATGCTCTCGTGCGCTTTACAATGACAAAAACTAGAATTCTACTATTTACAATCAAATCAGTTACATGAAAAATGGAAAAATCTAAAGCTAATTAATATTCCAACTATAAAATTGCATAATATTAACTATAAATTCATACTTGATCGGATGTTCTGTAGATTATAAGCTTTCCAAAATAAATGAGTCTTAAGGGCTTTCTTAAATGTTTGTACATTTTGAGAATGGCGGACTGCACGTGGTAATTTGTTCCATAAAGCTGGTGCAGCCGCTACAAAGCTACGATCACCTAATGTCTTTAGAGTTTTCACTCGAGGAGGCTGAAGAAGAAGCTCATTAGTAGATCTAAGATTATATGTACACTGAGTCCTTAGGGTGATCAATTCAATTAAATACGCTGGTGCAAGACCATGGATTGCCTTAAAAGTAATGAGCAGTATCTTAAACTGAATACGAAATTTAATGGGTAACCAATGTAACATTTTAAGGGAGGGGGAAATGTGATCGAAACGCCCTACGTTACAAATAAGTCTTGCTGCTGAATTTTGTACCCGTTGGAGTTTGTTAAGTTCAGTGGCTGGTAGACCGTATAGTATACTGTTACAATAGTCCAAGCGACTCGTGTCAAGGGCATTGACCAGGATCTGCGTGGTTTCACGACTGAGGAATTTCCTAATTTTTCTTATGTTATACAAGTGAAAGAAGGCAGATTTGCATAGGCGATTGATGTGGCTGTTTAGTTTGAGCTGATTATCGAGCCAGCATCCGAGGTTCTTGACTTCAGAAGACGAGGAAACTTCCACCGTTCCCACATCGATCGAATCAATGTTGACTTTCGCCAGTTGCTGCCTTGTCCCAATGACTAAGAATTCCGTTTTGTCATCATTTATCTTCAAACGATCAGCCAGCATCCACTTCCTTATGTCGTTGATACACGCTTCCATGGCTGCCACTGCGTTGGCGGCATGTTCGGGATCGGGTTTAAACGCAGCGTCGGTGTAGAACTCTCGTCTGACTTTCTTCATCTCAAAGGTTGCACGATTTTTTTTTGCTTTGTAATCGAGGAAGTCCAGACGAAGTTTCGTTTTCCTCCATTTCCGTTCAGCTCGGCGGCGCATCCTTTTAGCTGTCTTGATCTCATTATTAAACCAGGGGACGATCGGTCTTTTTGTCACAGTCTTATTAATGAGAGGTGCATGACGATCCAAAGCTGATGATAGAGCTTCGTCATAATGGGTGACAAGATCATTAAGCTCAAGAGAGTCGATGGCGTTGCTGCATAAGTCTGACTTTGACAGGTCATCTCGCAGAGAACTGATATCAATCGACTTTAGTTTCCTGAAGGATATCCGCTTCGACTTCAGCAAAGGCTTTTCAACTTGGATATTACAGTGGACGGGTAGATGGTCAGACAATAAGAAATCAGTCCAAAGCTGCTTAAATTGATGAAAAAAAAAAACAAAGAACTTTTATGTTTCCAGTGAAAGTTTTGATGGTTGGGGAAGTATTAAGAGAGAAGGGTAACTTGAAGGAGTTAATTAATTATAGTTTTACTTCTGATTCTTATGTAACTAGAAGTTGATATCAGAAGAATAGACGGTGATCATAAATTGTCAACGGACATTCTAAATACTAAGATAAGACATTTACGGGTTTCCGCGGGAGAAATGTCAAGAGTTTACTCTCGAACGGAACAGTGTGCTCTTACAATAATGAGTAAAATGTACTGAAGACGCTCTGAGGTATACACAATATAAGTCTCAGCCTCACTGAATCTTTTTAGCATCGTCGCCGGAAGGGGCGCGTCAACTGTGAGGCAATGAATATATAGTATCAAAGTGCACATGCCTTTATCAATGCAGGATGTTTACGAAGCTTTTTTATTCTTTTGTTTCTTTTAGCGCAGTAATTATATACCTATTTCCTTCCTTCCGTCAGACAATTCTCCAACGTTAACCGCAAAATCTATATCCTTTCATTTGTTTGTACCAGCGGAAACTGTGTTAGATCCTGATCCTAATACGGTTATGTTTCCACGTACGTGTTGATCGAAGCTGATAACGCAGGACAGAAGCTGAGAGATTTACACCAGCCAAAGCAAATAGAAATACGCTGTTCATATCAAGTCGCAATAATTAGAGTCATCCGGATCATACTTCGTAAATTATCATCCTACAGATCAAGCAAAGTGTACTCATTTTCCGGTACTTGATCTCCGTTGGTAAGTAAAACTTACAGGTTATGCGTTGCCCTAGATATGGCTTTGGTACGGTGCTGTTTTCCGAGCCCAAAATCCGAGTCTGTTTCTTTGTCCGCATTTCTTTATCAGTCACCTTGATAGTATTTGTGGGATCAAATTTAAAATAAGAGTCGTGTTGAAACTGGATACGGGTCAATGTCTATTAAAGCGGATGTATCCCGGGTAAATAACTGAATATCGGCATGACTCTCCAGAGATTACTTTTACAATTAGGAGCTGAGGAAACCATTTCAAATTTGATCTTTAATGCCACCCAAGAGATCATTTGCGCCTCTTCTAAAATTTTTTTATTGCGGCCTCATTTACTGCACCTAACACGTGAAAAAAGTTACGTCTATTTATCGTTCCAATTCATCTTCTGACACGGAAGTAAAGCGCTTAAAATGGCACTTACTGCAAGAGACACCACCGAAAAATAGTTATATTTTATTTTTCACGATCTTAACGTTTAGGCAAACCAAGGTTTAACATCATCACAACTTAGAGATGATTTAAGATGACGTGGATTTATTTAGGAGCAGGGGTCGCTAGTTGACTTGTACGTGAACTTAATATGATTGTGTACGTTATTATCGACTGACGAAATCAACAAGGCAATAAACAGCTACACTTACGTCCATCTTTAGCTCTTTTGTCTCGGGAGACCTGTGAAGTACAAATCAAAAGAAGAAGCAAAGTTAGTTAAGGTCGTAACTCACCGATAACAGAAGAAGCTTTCGGAGGACGATTGGAAATGATGCACAATTAACTTAAGCCAGGCTTGCAGCTTAGCCTTAAATGTTGGATGGACCTTCACACAAAAGTCACCTTTTGCATATTTGAAAACTCCTCCAGGATATTGTCCATCCTCTCCTTGACACGTCCGAGCTCTTTACGTAATTTCTCGTTCTTTTTCTCTTCCTCTGCCAGTCTGTTGGACAATTCCTCCAGCGATTTTGTCGATTCTTCCAGGCCCTTGGACAACGAGTGTAGTTCTTTGAACAGGATAAACAACAACGAGCCAGCGAGAATAACTCCGACCAATGTCTTCATCCATCGAAGAGATTGATTTTGCTGCGAAGAACTTTGTCGTACTTCAGTCGTTTTACCTGTGTAATTTTGCGGCATTTCCTCGAAACCGACTTGATACTGTGTTTATGAGGCGTTCGGTTGCCTTTTAGAAGTCAAGGAAGCTGAAGAATTTCGCTGAATTTCGATACCACTATCTGTGATATCTTCGTTACATATAATTGTACTGGACACGTGATCTGTGTTTACGCCATCACTCGTTGAGTCATGATTTCTTGGGGACTGCGGATTCCATTTTGAAGTTTCTTTTCAAGGAAACCTATTCATTTCTTAGAAGTCTGTTACCGAAGTATTATTATGCAAAATGGACCCATGTTTACGTTTGGTCAAACTTTCCAAGGTTAACAACACAAAGGAATAAAAGTATATGTACACTTAGTCCATACATTGTCTTTTGTTAACTGTCATTTTATAATCCATTCTGTTGGAATCTTCAAGAAGAACACGCTAAATACCTAGAAACATCTACTGAATAAATTTTCTTCAAAGTGCAAGCGATGGCCGAGTCATCTCGCGTTACAGTAGAGGAGCAATTTTAGCATTTCGTTGTATACAGGACAGCTTAGTTTTCCACGTTACAGATCTGTTTGTGTGTCATTGCTGTAAAAAAGCCTTCTACTCTGCCTTAATAGACTAAACAATTTCTTTAAAAGTGTGTCGTTATGATTTGATTGTCGAACACTCCAGTTAAACGATGGACTTTGCTTGCACACGGGCACTGACAGATGACGTAAAATCAGGACCACGTCACGGATTTAAGGACTGAAAACCAGGACTGAATGGACGAAGAACATATTCGTGTAAGAATGAAATTACGTAACTTATTCAGACAACAATTTGCTACCTGAGCGAATGAATGTAATCCATACAATTAATTTATAGATATAACAGGAAACTGTCTTTAGCGGGGCCAAACGGAAATTCGAATTTACCTTTATTTCACTGAAATCAGTATACTTAACACCACAGCAAAACGACCATACACAAGCCGGTCAGAAATGGCGAATTGACAACTCGTGTTTTTTAATCTATGGCGGTATAGAACATCAGCAGAATCAGTGAATAATTGAAACTCATTGTCGCAAATGAAAGAGACTTTCGGCTGCGTTAAGTACATTCTGTGTTGTTGAAACGACACCGATACTGAATTAAGTAAACAGAAAACGTTGGATCGCGGTGAAAATCAACTGATTCATTTCTTTGCGAAGGAATCGAAACCATCACTTTTTTCGTCCATAAATGTTCTCTTCACTGATCCCAGTTCGAAGTTTGAACAAACAAATAAAACATGAACACCAACGAATCGTGAAAGCATTGAGCAGTGAGTGACCCGGAAACGGAGATGTTTTGAACTCGCGCGTCGCTTTTAGCACGAAGACGTTTGAATTGCGTGATATCCGATGGGTTTCCGGATGTTCTGAATCATGACTGAACACTTGAGGGGAGTTAAAGAAAAAAATTTAAAATATTGAAAAGCAAGAAGAAAGCCACTCACCTTAAATGTTCCTTTATGAATCCTTTAATAAAAGACTCGCCATTATTCGAGGAATACGAAACACGTTCATTCGACTTCCTCTGTTTTCATTTCTCAGAATGCAATCTGATGCCACTTTTCGGTGCCCAAACGCGATCAAGGAAAAAAACCTCCAGAATCGAGGAAACGGTAACTTTCTGATTCATACAAACTGTAACAAGGACAACCCTTTATACACATATTCAAAGTGGGAGTATATTTCGATACGTGTCGTTGAAACGTGTAAAGAATGCAACTGGAATCAGGAATCGAAAGTGAAACCAGAGAATTAATTACAAAAAGCAATGAACCAATCAGCGAGCGATGTGTGATAATTGGGCAACTTTTACTAGCTCCAATTGATCAGGTAAAACGAGATTAAACCTGTAAGAGTGCTTTCGAAACTGACATATGACACTGTCTGTCACAAGCCTAAATCTTAATTACCCTTTCTAATTACTATCCATTCATTTTAGCGCCACCAAGGGTTTAGCGCTACCGGTAGTTCTCAGATGACCAGGCAATATCTTTTAGTTGATGGTCTTCATCAATTCTCTTTAGTTGTTTGCTGTACTTTGTAAGTGTATTGTAAGGAGAAACTTCATCTTTAACAGTCCACAAACCAGGTAAACATCCTGTATTACTAAATGACGTGACATCGTATGAATGCAATGGAATTAGAGAGGGTTGTTCAGCGAATGCCCATACTTTCGGGTGAGAATACTTACTTGGCCACATGATATGAAGTTCAGTAATTACAGAGTATTAGTTTTGGAAAGCTGAATGACTGATGCCCAATTTTAAACACAGATATAGACGGATTTACATAGAAAGTGTCTAATTAAACATCGAATTTGTTATTCGGACCAAAGGTACGCGTAAATTATCTGCTCAAACCTGATTGGTTGCTCATAAGCAATGGCACAAAGCTAATAAAAAACTTTAACATACAAAACTTATACTAATGAGAAATATCACCTCTAATTCCTCTAATTATTGTTTGCTGAGTTCCTAAATTATTATATGTGAAACTCGAACATAAAATCTGGAGGACTAATTTTCCCAATCTAATCACGGTAACAAAATGAAAAAAAGTTTTGCTGTTTCTTAAAAAATAGCTCAAAAACCTGTGTGAAAAGTTTTCCCCAAGAATGTTAATCAGAGCAGGTTTCTAAAGTTAACATTTTTAGTCAAGGGTCACAAAGAAATAACATCACCAGAATGAAGAAATTAATCATAAGAACTACATGCACAAGTACTCAGTCTCCCCATAAGAAGACGTTAATTTTGCAAGGACCACCGTGAAGCCCACCGTGACAAAACAGAAGTATCGGATCCCCTCTACTAATAACAATAGACGAAAATTATCACTCGATTGTTTGTTTTCGGATATTATTAACGTTCTTATTGCTCCAGCGTAGAATACGTTTAAAAAAGAGTATAAAGTTGCTTCTTGCTCGTTCAAAACAGTGCTCAGGTCACCTTAGGAGCCTTAGGAATCCATTCTCTGATCGAAGTTCCCGCATAAATCACGCGAATGAAACGATTGCTTTCACAATAAATTTTGGCTTTAATAAAACTTTACTACAGTTCACTTCCAAGCCGATAAATAACAGAGTAGTCCGAATAAATGGACACGCAGTTAAAATTATATTCCATTTTTCCCCTAACCATCTACGGTAAAAATCGAATTAAAAACTGTATAACCACAGCAACAAACCAATGAGAGTGCCGGATCTTAAGTAGAACTGGATCAGTAGAAATTTTAAAATACAAAATATAGACGGCACACTGATCCCAACGGCGGATGTGACCAAAATGAAATAAAGACGGACTAAAGGACTCAATTATTTTAAACAAAATTGAGTCCTTTAGTCCGTCTTTTTTTTCATTTTGGTCACATCGGCCGTTGGGATCAGTGTGCCCTCTATATTTTGTACGGTAAAAATCCCTCGGGAATCCGAGTATTTTTCTCCCTACGACAAAAAGCTGCAAGGTAAGCATTTTCGCTCACGACCTTTCCTAGCTCTGTTGTCGTTTCTTTTATTTGCGATGTTGAAGAACGGTGCTACGGAAACCTTGAAAAAAACTGTTCTGTGGGCATGGCTTGAAATGTTTTTCACTCCTAAGAGGGATCAATTCTACATCATCACATTAACATGAGGGTCTCAATGGGGTTAACCGTCAACCGTCAAATGGCCAAAAAATTAACCGCCAACCGTCAAAAACAGAATATTTTTACCGTCAACCTTCAAATGAGCGAACCAAAATTAGCCGTCAAATTCCTCAGCAACCTCGTTCCCAGGGTCTTTTCCCTGAATTTGGGACGGGGCCCCACCCCTAAGCCAGGAAAAGTGCCCTGGGAACGAGGCTGCTGACTTCCGCTCGGTTAACACTTCCTGTGTCGTAAAACGTCAGTCATCACATGTCACGTCGCATGACCTCGCTCTCGCTGTTCGTTTGCTCTTACAAAGCATGACGTCCAGTATAGACCATTTTACGGTCGTGTGCTCAGTGACCTGGCCATTGAATGGCAGCGAGGCTGCAGGTGACCTTCTCGCTGCTTTTATTGTATAAATCAGGTTGTTATAATGTTAACTAGATTATTTTACATGTCAAAACCAGAGAGGTCTGTATCAAGGCAAGGTCAACTCCAGCCTTACTGCCATTCAACAAAGACCAGGTCACCGAGCAACCTCGTTCCCAGGGCCTTTTCCTTGGCTTGTTTGGTAACCGAGCAGGCAACTGTAACAAATATTGATGGAACAATGGAGCGTTATACAAAATCAGCCTTTGCTGAAAACAATTTTTGAAAAACCTCCAATAATCTCCTACAAAGAAAGGTAAAACCCTCAAAGACACGTTCGTTAGGGCCAAAATATGATTTCAAGGCGACTCATTGAAAGCCACAATGAGAGTCCGTGCAGGTCTGTCACCATTACCTTTTCATCGCGTTAATACGTCCAGCGGTAACGGAGGTGATGTAATTACCCTAATAATGCTCATAGTTTTCATAGTTGAAGACCAATAACCTCATTTTAGTGCACAAATTATAGGATTAATTCCAGTATTCAATATGAGCAAATTATATCGTTTTATTAAAACTTACAGCTAAATTTGTGCTTTAAATTCGTGTGATAAACGTCATTCCGAAAAATTTACTGTCAACCGTCAAATGACCTAAAATTTAACCATCAACCATCAAAGGGCCCCCCCCCCCCCCTTGAGACCCTCTAACACGCGCATTCATAATTTTTAATAATCAATTCATGGGTGAGGTTTTTGTGGTATTCAGAATAATCAAGGTCTTCGGCTTCGGCTGATAACCCTTACCGAAACCTTGATTATTATGGATATAAAAAAAAAACCCAAATCTAATAATTATTTTACTAGTAATAGTTATCACTAAAGCTGCCCCCGCTGTCTTTTATTTCTGCTGATTGAAAACAAAAATATTAAACGTTATTGTATGAACTAAAATTTTATATTTTTTTGTAAACTACAACACTCATACTGTTCAAGTGACTTAGGCATCTTACCATAAATATGATCCAAAGAATCAACTAAGTGAACTAA
>CM042755.1:27098696-27122786 GCA_022496165.2 Catalaphyllia jardinei
AAAGACTTGAAGAAAGGCCTGGCTCTTTTTTACAGTAGAACTACTCCTCTCCCACACATTCGTGATTCTCCGGACTGTCACTTACATACTGTCACGTAAAATACTGTCACGTATAAAATACTGTCACGCACAATCTGTCACAGAAATCGGTTAAGTCCATGGTTTGGTAAACGTTGTATTTCCATCCAAAGGGTATATGAAGTAAAAAGACTCAAAAATCAAGCGAAAGAACCCAAGAGAAGATGCGTTTATTTTGTCACTGGATTTTACAGCTGGGTCCTGCCTTCCAACATGTCACACAATCTTTCTTCCTGATGCGGGGAACTACCCTTGTTGATAATACCATGAACTTATTTTTGTTTTTGTTGACGACAAACAAAATGATTCGTTGAGAATTTTTTAAGCTGACAACTACATGCTAAAAATGGCGTAAAGTATTAAGTCTACAGTGCGTGTATAGTAGAATGTCAACTGTATTTTAATTAGATCTAGGTACTTTTAACAATAATTTTAATCTCATAATACAGGGAAGTATGTAATTTGTACAGCGCGCGTGAAATTTTTGCGTCTGTTACTTACTCTACTTTATTGACGATAATGTTCAAATGAATATCGAGTTAAGTAGTGTAACTGAGCAGAGGAGGATACCCCAGGGTAGAGAATATCCCAGAGGTGGATCAAGGAAACCCAGAAACCGGGGTCTTAAGGCGGGGGTACACGTGAAGGCTTAAGACGGTCTTTCTGCCAATATCTCGGTCACGTTTCAAGCAATGCTAAATCTCTATGCTTATGACCATAACTACCGTTTGGCGATTTTGTGCAAATTTTTGGGTGATTTTCGGACATTTTGGGAAAGAGATGTGTTTTCTCAAAGGATAGGTTAAATTGAGGGAAATGTGAAATATTGAAGATTTGATGGATTTGGAAAATTGAAATTTGAAGTGAAGAATTGGTAGATGGATACCAAACAGTCCCCTAACAACCTGGGGCTCTCATTTGGGGTGGTCAACTGTCTGGTGGTGTTTCCAACCCATTTTAATCCTAATGATTGTCTTTTAATAATACTTCAAATTTTACTCGTATTCACGTGTACCCCCGCCTTAAGCAGTTGCAAAGAGACCATAACCATAGTAACCTCACGCTACAATAATTTATCTCCCTGCCCTCCCCTCCCTAAATTCACCCCTGGATCTTACTTTCAGGAAAACTACGTATGCCATGGTAATCGCAGTACAAAAGACAGAAAACACGAGTCTGATTTAAAGAAAAGTCTTGAAAGTTTGATTGCCTAATTACCAGATTATGAAAAGTGCTTCAAGATGTCTAGATGTTATGTTTGCAGGTCGGCATTTAAAAGGAACAAAAAAGAGAGTCAAGAACTACCAAAACTTGCGTGAGGTACTGAAACTAAACAAAGCAGCACTAAATTGTGAGGGGCCTGCCTTCAATTTGACACCTCCAAGCTCTCTTGATCGACCTTGTGCTTATGCTTACGTATAAACGCGGTGCTTAAAGTGTCATCGAATGACTTGATGAAGGCCAGGACTCCTTTGGTCTCTTGCACAGCCCTTAATTTTCATTTCACGCAACGCTCTTTGGGGAGTGTTGCGTGACATCGCAAAAGAACTCTACGCGGGAGACTGAGACTCCTCGAGTTATCGAAGCTACGACGCAAGAATTAGGGCGGCCAGCAGAAAGAGGTTTGTCTCGATATCCAAGGTAGCGGTTTAAATTGATCAGGAAAAAAATTAGTTGTTCTTTTCACAGTTTAGTTTACGTAGAAACCAAACAAGTCTCGTTTTACTGAAGATCCTGACTAACGCCCGTTGATTCAGCACTGGTGGTATTAGACACGGGGCTTACTAGAAAGGCACCAAAATAGCTGGTCTCCTTGTTCATAAAGTACGACTTTGTGAACGGGATTCGCACGGAGATTTTGTCGCCTCTCTTGAGCAGGAACACCGCTCCTTGGTAATTTGTGTTGTACTTCTTTGTCTCGCTGACCACGCTGCTCAGACTGCGCATGACAGGGTCCTCATTGATGTATGTGTAATGGCCCATGAAGAGGGTGTCCCCAGCGTAATAGAACAGTTGGCTGTACACGAAGTAGTAACCTGCTGTACCAATCACAAGGAAGCTGTTGCTGACGAACTTGATGCTTCCTGTTTTGTGGCTCAGCTTCCAGTTGGTGATGCGGTGAACTGTGGGAGAAGCTAAGAGCGTTTTAGTGTTAAAAAGTGGAGGGACGAGAATTAAAGTTAAAAGCTAACAACAACGACGAAAACAAGCGTGGATTTTTGTGGCGGACATATCGGAGACATCCAACGAATAAGAATGCTTTTGCGCACCAATTTAATCGACGTGTGTATGAAGTCACATATCTGTATAGACGCACACAACGAGCTCTTATAGCACTTTTCTTGTGCTCTTGTCAAAGATATTTCGCTTTTCAGGAAAGGTACTGAGGCCAAAAATGCGTTTAACCTTACCGTCCAAGTCTCCCAACTGGCTGAGTCAATGAAGAACCCAAAAGTAAAAGTGCCCAAAAATTGGAATTGACGCTACTGAAGACTTACCGAACCACTTAATCCCCGTAAATTCACGGAAACACTGCTTTATATACATACAATAAAGAAATGAAAAAAACTAACACTAACATTTTGTTGTACCTGTTGGCGGGTTTATATGCTCACCATACCCAACAATGTGCGCTGAATCTGTTGTGATTGGCTGAAATGAAATTAAAATAGAGAATAGAAGTGGTTTTATATAAACCCTCCCCACTGACATCTGGATTTGTTCTCGGTAGTCCCGAGTTTAACTCTTCGTCCGGTGGTAAGCCTCCTTTTTACAGTGCATGTCTGCAATCAGCACAACCGTTCTAAGTACATTTCACACTTTATTTATTTATTTATTTATATATTTTTCAGTACTACGATAGAGAGTACAAATTCTGGGTGTTTTGATAGCTGGACACCAAATAAACGCGTAATAAATGCTGCTGCGAGTTTTGCATCATCAAGAGACTTACTTTAACTTACTATCAGCAAGACAAGATAAAGGATACGAGAGAGTTAATTTCCCGTATCGGCCTTATTCCCAAGGCAATCCCTCTCTAGTTATTTTTTGATCATTTTAGATCACCAAACGGCTTCAGAAATCTCAGGAAGGTCTAGAAACGCCGATGGTAATAGGGAGCTTAAGCAATGAAGACGGCGACGCCGAGAACGACGTTATATTTCACCAGCGAAATTCCAAATTGTGTAGATCTGTTGAGTACGCCAGTTGTTCTGGTCTTCAGGCTAAACATCAACCTCCCAGGGTCTCTCATCTTCCCGCCCCCTGGGAGGATGAGAGACCCTGGGAACGAGGTTGGTTAAATATGCAAAAATCCAAATGGAAATTAACCGTTTTTCAGACTACGCAGAACTTGCTTATTTAACGTTCTTGTTTTGCAGAGACGGCAAAGAAATGCAGAAAGATTTAGAACGCACGGACACAGTTGTTGTTTTGTTAATGGTACACTTTTCTTTTCACTCCGCTTGTTGTTTTGCTAAGGTGACGTTGTTGCTGCCTTCGTCGTCGTGATTTGCTCGAGTTCCCTAATATTTTCGGCGGGTTAATACCCCGCACACTATATCCAAAAATAGAGAGATTGCCTTGAAAGTAAGGACTATATAGGGGATTAACTATCTCACCTTCACCTTCTCTTACTATCAACTGTGAAATTTCTCCGTCGTTAGATCTGATTATTAGCAAACATGCCTGTTTCCATTCATAAAGAATGGAGTTGTGTAGTGTCTCCCCAGTTATTAGTCTCCACAATTAAAGTTAAAGAAGACAGG
Organism: Catalaphyllia jardinei; assembly: GCA_022496165.2. Lineage (NCBI taxonomy): Eukaryota > Metazoa > Cnidaria > Anthozoa > Scleractinia > Caryophylliidae > Catalaphyllia > Catalaphyllia jardinei. Next base: position 27,102,542 of record CM042755.1, read on the forward strand.
AGGAATAACAAAAGTACTCACGCGCATCATGGAGCCAGGCAAACCTGTATAAAACAAGAAAACCAACTTTCGAGTTACTGTGCAAGTAGTTAGCGCATAACTAGACTTCGATTTCATGCCCTCCGCAATATCGCTCCGTAATGTCGTTCTAAATAGCGTGGGGCCAGCTTTGGAACGTTTGGCTACATTTCTGTACGACGGCAATAATTAAATTGTATGCCGACTTCATCCCTATACCACGAAATAATTTTTACCACAAGTAAAAGATGATTTTTTGTCTACGGGACGTCGAATGTTGAACAGGATGGACAAACACAACGTTACTTTTCCTGAAATTATCGACGATTTACTAAACCACCATTTTTTCTCTTTCAAGGCACACCTCACACAAGTCAACTCTACCTTGGGCTCCAGGTTCCCCTTGGTCACCTGAAACAGATGAAGCAGAAGCCTGGATAAGAGGTACGCCTTTTTTAATGTTCGATAGATAAGCATTAGCCTTTATTTGGCGCGAAGTTATGCTATTTGTCTGCGGACATTATCTGTTCCGAGAAGCAACCAGTTTTCCGAGAGCGTAGCGAAAGCGCCAAATGGAGGCTATTCTGTTTATTATCCTTCAAGTATTTTTCGAAAACTGAATTATTCGCATGTTTCTCAATGGTAAGTTGTTGAAAACTGGGGAATATCTGATATTTACCATTTATAGCTGGGGCATATTCAGTCGCTTGATGTGTCAAGACCAGTCGTGCGCGAGCGAAAAAACTGATGGATTAAAAAACAGATGTACACCTTTTCTCGTGCTTGAAACGTACCCGTTTCTCCAGTGTCCCCTTTCAGTCCATCTTTGCCTGGAGGCCCGGAATTTCCGGGTTCGCCCTTGACGCCTGAAAAAAAAGACACTTTTGAACCCTTCATGGTTTTGCTGAGCCGAGAAGAAGACGCAATGCTGATTGGCACCGTTTTAAAATAATATCATCGATCCGTGCTTTTCAAAATATCAGAATTGATTATGTAGCTCTCGTACTGTTAAATCAGCCAGCCTTACGTTTTTCTTGGTTCATAGTTGTAAATGACTGGACCATCTACCAGGGACGTAGCCGGCATCAGGCAAACCATGGCACTTGCCTCAGTCATTTTTTCGTTTTATTGGTTTTCAGTATTAAAACACTGCTAAATACCTAAGAAGAGAATATCACCATGGGCATGGCGCCTCTGTATGTTTTAGCAAGCGGCCGTTTAAATTCCTAGCGCAGCAAGTTCGCAACAGTATTACCGTGTTATGGTCACTTTTACTTTATCTTTCCTGCAAAGTGGCTCACGTAACACCATCTTGGCTTACTACGCATGCACCATTTGTTCCAGTCTACCAGCAATCTCCGTCTCCAGAGCCCGCGCATTTTCGGTCAGCGAAGACCGAACGCACCACGCTCTGTACGAAATATCAGGAAATCAGCAGGAAATCTTGGTTCGGTTTGATTGTGCGCATGCGTTTAAGTTAATACTAATACTAACTAACGCTGGCTCACTTTCCTTAGCAAAACAAGCTTCCGCAAACAATCCTTCAGTTGCCGCTTTAGGAATGCACAGTTGAGCCTGGCAAATTATTAATGTGCTTTTATTGATTTTTTAAAGGATTTTCGCTCAAATAAATCGCTAAATGAAATGTTTTATGAAAACCGATTATTACCTGGTCTTCCTTTTCGTCCACGCTGACCTAAAGAGAGCAAGATTTTAATAACAAAGACAAATATGCGAGAAGCCGGAGCGAGTTCAGCGCTATAAATTAATGGACATTACAGCGGCTTTCAATCGTGTCTCTTAAAACCAAATCAAACCAATAATTTACCAATTACATTTCTCATCCAATCTCAAACCGTAATAAACACAACACCAGATTACCTTCGACACTCAATTAAAGACCGCTTTGTAAGTGTTCAACCACTCAGTTGTCAACAGCTTTATATTTACCTTAGGTTGTACTTTACTTACCTGGTACGATTTCCAGCACATGATAAGTGTAGCTTACCAATTAATAGCTTTTAATTAAGTCGAACACACGACAAAACTGAAATAATATTGTAATTTCCTTGTACTAAACATCGAGTATCATCACTCTAGTATCTCACCTTTTTGCCCCTGCTCTCCTTTTGGCCCTAGAACAGAAAAACAATACAAAAAAATTGGAGTATAAATAAAATTGTTTGTAGAGTGGCAATGAAATGATAATAGTTGGTTGCGTGACAGTGGTTGTGATACTGAGTCACGCCCAACAATAGTCTCGATAACGGTTTGTTGACAGCATTGGTTTACAATGAAATTCATTTTCCTCGTTTTGCCAAAATGTTTAGAATTCTCAGTTGTTCACCACTGTTCAGGTCTGAATTTTCCATTCAGCGTGTGTTTTTGAAAAATGCTTTTCGACTTTTCAGGGTAAAGTAGCTCAAACATTTTGCAGCATTGACATCCGAGGTTAAAGAATGTGCCAGAACACATGGACACTTTTAGAACAAAAAAAAGATAATTCTTGGCGTGTCATTTTACAAAGACAGGACATGTTCATGTAAGCCAATAAAGTATTGTTACGACAAATATAGCCTGTTATTGAAAGGTTATTTGAAGTGGTATGACAATCACAACAACAAAACCTAAACCTTCGAGGGCTTTATTTCATATCAACTTGAAAATCGAATTGTTTCGTTTACAACGGTGATCATTTAAGAGCGAATTCCCGTTTTATTTTCGAGGCTAGTCAGTGGTGTCCTCTTTGCGAAAAAACAAATATGATACAATACTTCCGAGAAAGACGCATATTATGGATTGCTGCCAAGCGTTGAATAAAGGCAAAATTTTTAGAATTCTCATTGAAAACTGGATAGAGAGTAGAATGCAAGCAAACATGAGCGTGTAAATGACGTATTTTAGACAGAGTAAGCCTGAAGGTAATTGAGTTTACAGAGATTGATCCAAACTAAGACAGGGGGATGCCGTTTTCAAGCAATTACTCGTCAGACACGGTTCACGGGTTTCTGACCGCAAATCCTTGGGATGTAACCTTGTGCACAATTATTGCGGTCAACGAGAATAAAAGTTCCCCTACGAAGGCGGGGAGGGGGATAGACATAGAAGGATGGGGGGGAGCTCAGAATAGAGATATGAGGTCTTTGGCACTGACATAATTTTCAGCATTACCGCCTCCTTTATATACCTCACTTCAGACCCCAGCCTTTAATTCTGATGCTTGTTAATGGATAATAAACTTCCTTAGCTGTTGAGATACATGTAGAGCATTACACACCAAAATTATTCTATATACCTCGCCTGCAACGACATGAGTTACTGGCCTCCCGCTTTATCCGGACCGGCAACTCTCCTTCGTCCTACAGCACAAACAAAAGTTAACAACGCGGAAATAATCCTCACTTCACACACATGAATATCTATCGCGCTCTTTTGGGGGAATACTGTCTGAACAGTGTCTAGATTAGTTCATAAGGAAGTCCAGCAACGTTAGAAATCTTGTCTAAACCAAGTGATGGTCACAGAAAAACTTGCGCTTGGCAAGCGGTGTTCATTTGTCTTACCCGTGTAATGCCAAACCACCGCTACATAGATCGTTCGAAATGATCATTTATCTAAAGTAGACAGCGAAAAAAGGTCAAACCTCCACTTTTAAAAGCCTCTGTAACACCTCGATTGTTTTGTCGTTCGTGCCTTCGTCGCCCACAGTTCGAAGTCGAATCTGCGCTGTGACGGTTTCTAGAGTTTCAATTGTCAGCTGTTGTGCATCGACCCGCGATTTTAAGACGGCAATCTCGCGGACACAATACAAAAATGCCGGGAATAATGTCGATAATGCCGCAGCAAACAGAACGAAGATCCACCAGGGCAAACTGATGACCCTTGTTTGAGGTTTATGCATGTTTCTTGCTTCCAAGATATTACAGACTTCCTAAACTCAACATCTTGTCGCTATAGGATAAATCTCAAACGTCAGAGAGGTTTTTTTCTAGGAAAGTGAACGGGATCACGTGACTTGAATACAATCAATGCCTTATTGTCCTAGTTTTAAAAAGCTCTCGTTACCATTCCCAAATGTTTACTGCACTCTTTGAACGGACTGTCAGTTCTTCGAAAAGATAGAAGACTGCAATTCTCGTATTTGAATACTTCAAAAGGTCGCAGCAATGTAGGTCGCGCAAGTAATGTCTGTCACGCGATGTATGGTAACGTGCATGATGAAATGCATCAGAAGTAAGGAAATGTCTGCTCATCTCTTTCACTTCATCACCAAAGGGAGCCTTGGGGAACCGTACAAAATATTATCGGGGAGGCTCGGCCGTCCTGAGGTCTAACCCCTTGCCCTTCTGTATGAAAAAAAAGGTACCCCTTTCGTATACCTTTAATTAAATTAGGTACTCCTTTCACAAGCTTTCATAAACCGCCCATATTATGAATAGGTTGACACTACATGTTAACTACATGTAGTACATAATTTGTTAAATGATACAGCCATAAGTTGCGTCTGTTAGAAATACTTTAATGAAAGGCAGTTTAACAAAGCTAAATGACAGATGTCTCTACTTTTTCATGTACCTCACTTTATGAAATCCATACCCTTTGATATACACGTGATACCTGAGAAAGGTAGCCCTTTCGAGTGCAACCTCCCCGTCTTTATTGGTCGCGAAAGGGAGTACTTCCCGGAATAGAGCGTAATCCTCGGAAAGCCTTAACACGAGGTCACTTGTCTTGGAAAACTTTGGCCTCTTCACGGTTTTACAGCGGTTCACCGTTGAAAAATTTCCTTTTCATAAACGTTTGCATGAAGAAGCTCCAAAAGCAGAATTTAACCTTTATTCAAAATAAACGCTCTATCAATTTACATTTACATGCTTAATTTCTGACATGTGGTTTATCCGCAAACAAAGTACTTTACAAATCATGTGAGACGTGTTTGACTATCATCATTACTACAGTGCAAGTACTAAGAGCTATGAGCCGACGCCTAATTGCTTGAGGGCAAAATTAAATTGCGCTTCTTTATTCCTGTCCGAAACATCAAAGGGGTTGTAATATTAAAATTGCCTCTCTTTCGTCTGAAAACTTAAATCTAATCAGCCTGGTGTAGAAATGCTCCAAAAAAGGTAGCTTTTCTATCCAACTTGATTGCCGTGCCTTTGATTGGAATTCTAATTAGCAAAGTATCGTTTTCTTCGAAGTGGAAGACGCCACCATGGTAAGTAGTGTTTCTCTTGCTGCCCCAGCTTCTCATAATCAGTGTGTACCGCTGTAGTGTGACTAGCCCTGAGTAATACATTTGGCTGTATACATGATCCGTCCGTTAGACGTATAAAAGGAGACACTGCCAGTTTTATTGTTCATAGTCCATTGAGTGTCTGTATAGTAATCAGTCGGTGTTGTTAGGGAGGCTCCGTTGCCAACAAGATGGATGCTTTCAAATCCCTGGAGAAAAAAAAACTAGTAAGCTAAGAAGAGAGATTCTTCGAGATCACACATCAAATGGTCAAGGAGAAGAAATGAATTTTTGATAAAAATAGACTATAAAGAAGGGGAGTTATGTATGCCTTGTTATTACTCTGGATACACTTCGACAGTGAAATAGATATTCCGGGAAGACTTTCATATAACATAGACAAGGGTTCTTATTGTACCTTTTAAAAAGAACGGGTTTGGTTCCTCTTAGGGTGATCAGCCTATAAAGGTCCTCAGCGGGAGTCCTCGCAATTCCTTTTAAGGTCGGCACCCAGGAAGGGACTAGTCCTTGCAACTAGTCTCCTCAAGAGTTTACACGAAGGAACTGATCGCAGGGACTTGCCCACGAATAGTTTACACGAAGCGTTTTGAGTAACTTCAAACCAGTTTTAATTCTTGGGACTTGTCGCAGTTGGTCCCTGCAACACCAGCTATGAAGTGCTTTGTGAATTTCGGAAGGGCTCTAAATTTTAACCATCAAGGGATAACATGGTCAAAAACCAGACCAAACTAATCACACTTTATTGCAACCTCGTTCCCAGGGTCTTTTCCCTGTCCTGGGGGCGGCCCCGCTTCCAAGCCAAGGGAAAGGACCTGAGAACGAGGTTGACTTTATTGATGACAGACAAAAACACAAAAAGTGCTAAAAAGTGCTCAAAGAGTGCTCAATACCTCAAAATAGTGCTAAAAAAGTGCTAAAAGTTGTGAACAGGTACCTCTAAGCTTTTCGTAAATATGCCAATTTTTACTGAAGTAATTAACAATCTTGATTAAAAATATAAAACAAACAGCGCAAGCTACGATGGCCGAAGACCAAGAATTAACAATTAACTATTTTGCGTAGTGTTATTCCACAGATTGAGGTGACACACACATGATACATCAGTAAATCAGAAACTTCTGTTCTCACGCTCAGTAAGGATAAGTCCACGTGTTTCCATGACAACAGTCTTTTATTCTTGACAACATCATTAGTTATTCAAATTTATGACCTGGAACACAATTCTCGTTGCGAGCGACACACAGTTTTTTCCTTAAAATTTTTTAGAAGACATAAGTTGCTCGAAATTTGCTCCAAATGTGAAATATTGCTCAAATGTTGTCCAAAGTGTGAAAAAGTGCTTAAGGGTGCTCGAAATGCAAAATAGTGCTCCAATCAAAAAAGTGCTCAAAAGCTGCTCAGCGCAATCAGGAAAAGCCTAGTACCTTCTGACACAGCAAACACCTATTCCACCTCTTCCCCCGGCAAAAATCAGTCAACATGATGTTGCTTACCGAAGATCTTGGCTTGTCTCTTCCCGAAGATCCTAGCGAGCCACACTGTGCGACAACAGTCCATGTGATGTTCTTGTCTCTTCCCGAAGATCCTAGCGAGCCACACTGTGCGACAACAGTCAATGTGATGTTCTTGTCTCTTCGCGAAGATCCTAGCGAGCCACACCCTGTGACAACAGTAAAATAGCAGTTTCAGTTGATTATCAAAGAAACAGCTGAGAACTCAGATTTAAGTGGCACATGTTATGAGGTGGTTTACAGGATGAAACTCGGAAATGGTAAAGTTACTGTGGTTGTATGAACTATTTTGTTTGTTAAATTGAAGCTGGATTTTTATATTGAGCATCCACCAGTTATTATGTGCTATCAATAAGCAGGCCTCATTTTCCCACTTTCAACGGGAGCACTTTTTGGGATAACCGTAAAAGACCCAAACGATGTTTTTCTTTGAAGAGTTAGACTTCAATATAGTTGAACATACCATAACGTGACGGAACGTAACGACCTCGTAACGATAACGATAGTGTTTATAATGTATATTGTTGCGAAGCTTAGGTGAATTGCCGTCAATTGCACGTACGTTATCTTTTGCAACCAGCCGGCACATCGTTTTGAATGATACTACCGCTACCTATCTCTATAAAACGCTTCTCATACATATAATTTACTCGTTATAGTACATTTGGCTGTATATGAAGTAGTGTCCGGTTCTAGTGACCCTTATAAAATCTCTGTCGTAGTTAATGGCGTCCAGCTTGTCACGGACGATCCAGTTTGTTATCACATGACTAACTGTTAACAAAACAGATGTTCCAATCCTTGATGAGAGAAGTGTGAATGCAGTGTATACGGGAAAAGGGCCTTTTCTTGTCCCTCCCAATTTCTTAGGAATAAGCCCTGAGATCACAGCTACAGTCCCAGATCAATATACAACATATATGAAAAACACTACTGATTGCTGACTACTGGTCTACGTTTTCGCCCGGTTTTTCAGGTCTCGCCAAAATGTCATAGTGACCCTACTTGATATTATGTCCAGTGCAAAACACTCGATGCTTAAAATCTCTCTTTCCTTACAAGGACCGCATGGGATTTTAGTGGATTTTACATTCGTAAAACTAAACGACGGCTTCATGATAGGAATACAATTTAAGGCCCTCGCTAAAAATGACAGTACCTCAGCCATTGCTGACCACGTCAAAACCATTGGGCGTAACATCAAGTGCGATCATTTTGACATTTTGGCGAGGGACAAAACAGACTACTATTACAAAATCAAAGAGACCTTCTTTATTAAAAAAACTTGAGCCAGCTTTCGAAGTCAACGTCGGACGTGAAAAGCTGACGCTCTATTAATTTAATCTAGTTTATCTTTTTATAGCTGAATGTTACGTATTTGCTTTATTTAGGTTGCAGACCCCTCACCACTATTATATTTAAATAGCTGTTTTAAATTTCAACGGTTACTTTTGATCTTATGAAAAAATGTGCAAGCTCAATATCTTTATCACTGCTGTTTGTTTCTTATTTTAGATCAAACCTCAAGTTCGTCAAAACTACTTCGCTGCGTGTCTTTTTTTAACTCTGTTCTCGGTGTTTGGAAATGTGCTCAAACACGATCTTGAGTGTTTGTTAAATTACATCTAAAGGCGTGCGCACGTCTTTGACATTTATTGTCGCAAGGATTAGAAAAGCTGAAACTGAGCGACTTATTAACTTGCACACGATAATAAAAGGCATTTAAAACCGTTTAGCATGAATTGTTTGAGCTCAATTTTTTTTAGGACAGTGGAACAGAAAGGGCAGTGGATTAATTACACGGTGAATAATATACTTAACCTAAGGGTGACGTAGCCCTTTGGCTAAAGATATTTCAGTATCATCGTCATAATCATCGTCATAATCATCATCATTATCATTATTATTATTATTATTATTATTACTGTCACTTTACTCACGAGGATTGCGAAGGCTTGTGTCATCTCCACTCAAGTAGATGCTCTGTCTGATCTGGAGAGTATAGAATGTGTGCACGTGACGTCATCAAATTTTCAAGGTTTTCAATTTTCCTCAGGCATACGAGGTACTAAGTCTATATCTATTTGCAGCTTTCCAGCTCAATAGCGTCCTTCGTTTGGAAACCAGCGCATTTTGAATTTCGAGGATATGGCGGTGCGTGACATCAAGCTACTTATCTTGTGATTTTTTTGCCATTTTAGGAGTTTAAGTATTAGGAAAAGTGCTTGTGTTAACGTTTTTTGGTTTGGTTCGGATAATTAGTCTGGTAGATAGTAAAACTAAGTTCCAGATGTTTGCACTATTTTCGAGCCGCTATATTTGAGGACTAAGGAGGTCCTCCAACATGGCAGCTCCATTTTTGCGCGGAACATTTCGACGAATTTCTCAACTTTAAGACAACACGCACACCTTAAACTTGAAAAACTGTCTCTTTTATTTATGGTCTATAATATCACAATTTCTTGACTTTATCTTGATTTTGTTTTTTATTACGTGGCAATGTACATCACGATTTGAATGAATAAAAATAAAGAGAAAAGCCTTGAATAAATAAATGTAAGTACACATTCAAGCTAGCTAAGTTAGCAAGTTCAAACTGCTCAGAAGGTTTTTATTTAAATGGGGTAAATAAAGGTGTTGTTGTTGTTGTAGAAGGTAACATCAGTCTCAATTAACAACCGTTTCTCTGAGTGCCAGGAGGTTTTGTGATACCTTGTGGGAACTTCCAAAGGTAAGAATGCACAGTAGGCTCACAGTTATTAACCCAAAGATAATATCAATTGCATCTATACAACCGAGTCAGGTGTTCAAATAAGGTTTTCATCTTATTAATGATAAATTATTAAGACCTTAATTTACCCATGGCAGTGTTTATAGCACAAAGGGTAGTGGGGCCAAGCATACAACTGAAACAAATAATTCCAACTGAGCGTAACATTGTTGGTTATTTACAAGCGTGGCCGATTTACTCGGGGCTACCGAAAAACTAATCCAGGTAGTGGTCAGAGCGGGACTCAAACACGGGACCGCCGGATTGCGAGTCCGACACGCTGACCACTTAGCCACGCTTCCTCCTAAAACGAGAAGAACAACGAGATTCTTACCGAGGCTGTTGGTGAAGTCCTCATTCCTTCATCTACAAAAGAATATAATGAGATGCCTGCTTAAACGAAGGGATCAAACTACAGCCAAAAAGAAATGAACCTCCAAACTGCTCATCAGCTAACCAACGTTAGGGCCTATGGGTCAACGAAACCCTTGAACGAATTCACGATCAAAAAAGCTTGCAAAGCACTCAGCTGAAAGTAATGTGCCCTTTTTTGGTAGTTCGCACACGTTGTGCGTATCACGCAACGCATGGTTTACACGATTCGCGCGCGCTAGCTAGGGTTGACATTGACGTAATCAAATACGCTACAAAGTGTGCGACTAAAATGAAAGCAGAATTTTCCTACTGTGCGAACACCGGGATAGCAGCATATCACTAACCATTGACTGTAAACCATTCCCAGCTTAAAAACTTGATTATCATTATCATCATCATCATCATTTTATCATTATCATTTTATTAAAATAATTTCAATCAAACAAATTGATAAATTCATACAACCCGCATATATAGCAAAGCTAATCAAGGCATGTTGTATGACTTACAATAAAATTTAGCAAAATACATCAACATTAAAATTAGGTAAATAAATAAATAGAAATAGATATACACATATATTCACAAATAGCTAGGATTTACATGCGAAAAGCAGGAACCTATATTAAGACACAGAACATAACAAAAATTAATAATAATAATAATAGTAATAATAATAATAATAATAATAATAATAGCTACTAGAGTTTAATTAATTATAATTAGTAATTTTTAACATTAACGTAGAGACGTCAACATAATCATCCTCATTACCAAGTACCACAAGTAGAAATTGATGAATTTTATTTTTGAAAGGTTTTTTCCAAAGTTTAGGCAGTTCAGGCAATTCCACAGTTTAGCTCCGAAAATGGAAAACGAATTAAGTTAAATTCTCAGTCTTGATTTATTAACATATAAATTACCGGCATCAGAAAATCTAGTGTTATATGTATGAACGTCAGATGAACGAGTAAAAAGATCACAGATATTCTGAGGCGCAGAATTGGTAGATATGTCGTGCATAAGGGAACATACTGTTTCAAAATAAAGCATATTTAGGGGTAAGACATTAGGAGAGACAAACAAAGGAATAGCATGAGATCTGTGAGCAGCAAAGAACATTAGTCGAAGAGCTCGTTTTGTAAGATAAAGACCTTCCTCAAATAGACCTATGCAGCCTGGCCCCAGGCAGCAATTCTGTAGTATGTATATGGGAAAATCAGAGAAATCCGAAAAAATGATACTGAAATCCGTCTGTAAACATGTATCTGCTGAACCCACGACATGAGCGTGAATCCGAGCAGATATATATCATCATGGTGGTGCATGGTGGTCCTAAAAAATAGAAAATTTGTCCCATATTGTGTGTGCGCGCAGATCCCAAGACTTACAGTCTCCATCCCCAGAATTATGGCTCCTGATACAAACCGTAAGTGAATCGAACAGGGCTGAGTACCTGTGTGACTACTGTGTCAAAGCTATCAATTACACTCTACGCTATCTGAGATTGTCTCACTAGTCTGTAGGCAAAGGCGAATTCTTAGGAAATCTGAGAAGAAACATTCTTTCCTTATTTTTCAAAATAATGTTGATGGCAGCATTTTGTATTGAGGTTCAAGGCTAATTAGCTCGGAAAAATGCGCGGCTACCCCCAGTTTTATTAGACCTTGCTAAGATCCACTTATTCCTCATGGTTATATTCTTGCGAAAAGACCTTTGTATTTAGCCGGCACCTTCCGTAAAGAAATGTTTTCTTGCTTTGAGACGAAGCGAACTCGTAATAACCTTTTTACGTTGAATTATAAACACGAAAATATATCAGGCAAGAACTAAAACAGAGATGGTACTGAAGATAACCTTTAACTGCTATAGTAGTGTCAAGCTCTGGAATTCCACCATGCAAGAAAATACACAAATCAATCATTCAATCAATAAACAATTAACTTTAAATAGATAATTAACCAAATAAATATCAAAACAAGTTTGGCATTGGCATACATACTATAAGATCTCAACGTCTTATAAATGTTGATAATGTTGAGTTCAGTCGTAATGGCATTTGGCCACATACATACATAAACGTTTTTTCCTCACGAATTGTAGGAAGCTAAAATTAGCTTATACCTTCGAGAACATAAATACAACAAAATAAAATACTTAAAAACCTGTTAAAAATGTGTCTGTTCACCTTGTGTTGCTGTATTTTTGAGAAGAAACGCTCCAAAAAAGCTACTCTCCCTATCCATAGAAAAGCGCACAAGGAATGGTATGTGAACGGAGATAGCGTCGCCTTTCTGAAGTAAGAATACTCCGCCATGATACTTGGTGTTGTATTTCCTTTCGGCACTTATAACGCTCCCTGAACTTTCCATGACCTTTTCATGATTGATGTAGGTGCTGTGGCCCATCTGTATGGTGGTGCCATCATAGTAATACATTTGGCTGTAAACGGAGTAATAGCCTTCTCTCTCCTCCTCAATCGTTCCGGTTGATGAGTGGTACTTGATGCCTCCATTAATGTGCTTAACGTTCCAGCTGGTTATTTTATGGAAGCGAGGATTACTAACTGCAGTGAGGAAATCACGTGACTATTTAGTGATATTATTGCCATCTCGTATGAGCGGGTGAGTGAGAGATGTATGTACGTCACAACGATCAGATTACTATAAACAACCAATCTAATTGCAGCTTGTGAAGGTGAATCATGCGTGTGAAGATTTCATCCGATTTAGAACGGCCATCTTTATTTTTTTACCAACAGAAACAGGTATTCTTGTCTAAAATAAAATAAATATTTTTGGCCTCACTCTGACGTTTCCGATGGTGCGTTTACTTTAGTTTGTTTGGTGTCTCAAAACGTTTTTCACGTAGTGTCAGCCTTGCAGTCTACTGTCTACTTTTAATAAAAAAATAAAGCATAACATGTAATGCCCTTCCCTACAGAATAATCTTTGTTTACAATATTTGGTTTACAAGCATAAGCGATAAAGTTTCTAGAGGAGCTACAAAAACATCAATTTTTAATATTGAAAGCGGTCCCAAGGAATAGTTTAGCCGGGTGTATGGAATACTTTTGTGTCGCGCGGCGCTTTTGCCACCGAGAAATCCTGCAGTTTTAATTTTGAAAGCCAATATCTCCTCCGGGGGTACATCCAAAGAGCCAAACATTTTGCCAATTCCCAATCTGCGCAAGCTCTTTTAAATGTTTGTAGTAAATTCGTGTCTAGTGTGATGCCTTCTCTGTGGAGTCGTATGTTAATTAGGAAAAACAATGCACGGCGTCATCAAATCAAACACAAGTGACGCAGGGGGAATGCCAGGTGAAAAATCAAAATAACATAAAAAAGCTGATTCTTATATGGCCCCCAATAAAAATCCAAATGGCTACATTACTTCTTTGTCCATTACCAACCAGATGGATACTGTCATGGCTCTGAAACATCAAAAATTAAAGCAGTTTCAGGGGTTTCAATAAAAGCAAGGTTCCGCCGCCTGTAGGACCTCCTACCGCTCTCTGTTTGGATTTCGTTAATGAATGTAAAAATGATACAATACACCAACAACGACGGCCAATGAATTTTAAATGCTACAAAAAAACAGCACGCTTTTCCTATTATACCCTCAGTGGCCACTTATAACTAGTGTTATTAAAACCCCTGAGTATAAGGTGGCATGCTACCTTCTAATGGCCCAAAAAGGTTTGTTTAGATTTGGTGAAAATAGATCATTTGTGTGCTATTGCACTCCATGAAGAGAGAATAAATTTTGAAGGTTTTACTCCAAATGGTTGCCATGGTAATCAGCTACAGCCTTTTGAGGTGGTCTTATAGTATTGACGCCAACTATTCCTGCTCTTTTAAAAAAACAAGACTGACTGTCAAACAAACATACCGTGTACGTTTTTGTTTTGTTCTGTGCAATGAACCCAAGTTTTGACGGTTAACTCTTGTTTTCAGTGATTTTTACAGGCTTCATTTGGAAATAACCTTGTTTTACACCACACCAAGTAGACAAATCGTCGCATGTCACTTAACAGGCGTTAAAATGTTACGAATTTTTGGTTTATAGCATCACGACACTATTGGTCATTTATTACCCAAGTTTCGGGAATTCTATTTACATACCTTTGCAACTGAGTAGAAATGCTGGCGTGAAGTCAGTCGCTACAAAAGTAGTCATTTGAGAAGTGGTATTTCTTGCATTTTACAAGAAATTGAGTTCTCCATGAACATCACCATATTTTAAGGTAGCATACCACCTTTAAATGTGGTGGAGTACCTCCAAGAGGATATGTATGTTGATCAGTAAGTGTATTACTTACCAAAGATCCAGGAGGGCCACGTGGTCCTTTTGAAAAATGAGATAGATTTAGCGAGTCACTTGCCTGTATTGTGCATGCTTCATAAATGTTTATTTGTAATCTTTTTCTCTGGAGACAGAGGCTCAAATGACTAAGGGACCGGGCCTTCCAAAGCATCATTGCGTTGACACTTTTTCTTATTTATCGCCTTGGCGGGGGTGGGGGAGGGGGATTTTGTGAGGGAACTCAACTGCGACTCATCAGAAAGACAGATAGGGTGTGTAAGTTATTTTGTTAGAAGCGAAGGACGTCATGTAAAATGCTGACGAGTTTCATGTTGTAGGTTTTTAAGCTTTGCCTTAGCTTCCAGGATTTCTCCTGCTCAGCTTTCTTAAAACATGTAGATTAGGTGTCGACTGAATCTCGGAATCGTTTCACGTCCCCACTGATGGTTAACGGATTATAAAACTTGAGGACAGGTCATGAACTGTTTATTCACGTCTGGCTACGAGCAAGAATGAAACGAGTCCATAAAGACCCTCTACTATTCCTTCAAAACATTAGCTTAATTCTCTCCACATACGAACAACGAAAACGCAAAGAAGTGACCGTCCTTTTGCTAAGAGCCAGGGCCCACTGCTAAGCTACTCACTATCTACAACAAAATAAATGGTGCGAAACCCAGCCAATAACAAAAAGACATTTCAGTAGATTTATACTAAAGATAGATAATTTATACACTGCATATCTATAATTAAGAAATAGAAAACATGTACCGTGTATCTATCGAGTTGAATAGAAACACGAGTGGAAGTTTGGGAGAACGAGAAATGCTGTGGGAACACGAGCCGCAGGCAAGTGTTTTCACAGCTTTTTCGAGTTCTCCCAAACTTTCACGAATATTTCTATTTAACAATTAGATTATGAGCTCGAGATTTCTATCACGGGATAGTTGACGAGGACGCAACTATCACGCATAGAAATCGAGAGCGGATAATCTAATTGTTTTAGTATAAATCTACTAGTCGTTCAAAACTTTATCTAAATCCTCTTCACAGGCACTTCGAGAACGCCAAGAAACGGCCTTCATTTTGCCGACAAGAGAGACTGCTACGCTACTCACTATCTATCACAAGATAGATAGTGAGTAGCGTAGCCAATCAGAGAACGCTAGTAGCTAGTAGATTTATACTAAACTCGATAGAAACACGGAGTACATGTTTTCTATTTCTTTTAGAAAACTCCGCGATGAGAAAAAGGAAAACAAGTTATTAACTTTGATTATCAAAGTGTAAATTCTCTTTGCTCGCGCCATCACTACGTCAACAGCGCACGTTAGTTCTGTGTCTCCATCGAGTTATACAAACACGATTTTAAACCAATCAGCGCGCGTGCTTTCTTAGGACTGTTATCTAATCCATTATATAGTTTCCCTCGCGCGATTGGTCTTACCGTGTCACGTGACGGAAAAACTGTTATTGGAACAGATAATGTCCGTGGACAAATATCCGAGCTTATTTTAATAAATTTCACCTGGCACTCCCATGACTCCCGGTGGACCACTGTCACCACGGCGTCCCATGATCCCCTGCGGCCCAGGAGGTCTAATAGGTCCAAAATCACATTGATTAAATATCTTCAAATCAAGTCAAAAGTTATTGATGAATTTGCCATAGCTTCGTTGCAAAGGTTTTGTAACCTGATATTATAAGTTATGGACTGGGCGAAGTAGACTGGAATTTAGCCTCATGTCAGCTGGGAAATCGGGAATTAACTGCAAAGTAAATTTAAAACAGAAATAAACTCCTGAACGTCCTAGTAATGCAAACGCAGCGTCCATCGTTTCTCATCAATTTTTCTGAAATGTCATGTGCTTTTTCACGTAATGTGACTGCTAGCGCTATCTATTACATCAGTTTCACCTTCTCTTACTTAAGTTGTTTAAATACAATAGATGATTGATATATAAACAACCTCACCAATTATTAGGTCTGTGTGGTTTTTCATTGGCGCGTTATTCGTGTTTTACCCAAATATATAGTGCTTTTTGTGGAGACACCAAGTTGGTGCACCTCCAGAGGCACCAACATGGCGTCTGTAAAGTAACCGAAACATCGAAACATATGTCGTTCAGTTCTGCCTTTGAAACGAAAAGTTATGGCTCTACAGCTCCAGGCACATTGAAATTAATATTTCTTCTAGTGGAAGAACTGTTGCTGTTGTTGTTTTTGTTGTTATTGTTGTTGTTATTGTTGTTGTTATTGTTGAACGTATAGTTAGCAAAAGGTTAAGTGATAACTCATATTTTGACATGCGCGACAGCCTTCTCGGACCGCCATTTAATGCCATGAAAGCAAAAGCTTGGAACGTTCTGTATTACAAAACAAAGAACCCTGTCGAGCTAAAACGTTGTAAAACGTCTATTTCTTAGAGGAGGTCTCAGAAGGATAGGTAATTTTGTATTTTGAAAATTAACTACTTCACATAAAACCGGCAACCATAGGTGGTACTTAACGATACCTACCGGCCATTTGCATGATGACGTCATTTGTTACAACTACCAGAATACTTCACTTTTTCTGTTTCCGTATCTAATTAAGGCAATTGTTGTTCTGATTGTTATTTGAACCCAACTATGCCTTTAAAATTTAAATATTACAGAAAAAACGAAAGGAACTGTGGTTGTTGTAGTCAGTGACGCTTTTGTGCAAATCTGCTATTCTCTAGTATTCTGTTCACCAACCTCGTTCCCAGGGTCTCTCATCTTACCTCCCCCTGGGACGAGCGCAGAGAGACCCTCTCTCCTGGCTTACCCCTGGGGGCGGTAAGATGAGAAATGCTGGGAACGAGGTTGTCAATTCACTTCATGTCTTAAGCTTTCATTTAGCTGTAGTGCCTGGTTTGCCAACATGACCGGGATTTCCACGCCTTCCCCTCCAACCTGGTCTCCCCGGGGATCCTTGAAGTCAAAGATGAGGAAAACGAAAACAAAATTACGAAATGACTCTGGTCACGGTGGGACAAATCACGCAATCTCTACTCCATAAAGCGCCTGCATGAGAGGCCACAGTAGATTATTGTTTACAATTGTTATGAGAAGCCCCGGCATAGTCAATCGAACCCAATCGAACTGTATTTCAATCGAACTCACACAAAAATAATTGGACAATCGAACTTTGGCTTTCTGAACTCTTACTTTTTTTTGCAAAACTGGTGTTGAAAACTAATAACAAGTTATTGCAGTATAGCAGGTGTTTTTCCTGTCTTCGAGAACATAATCTTTGCGGATTTAGTTTAGTTCGGTTCGATTGGTTCGGAAATCAAACTCACAAAAATTGGTTCGATTGCCGAGCTCATATCCAACTCAATCCACGGACTGAGTTCGACTGGGATCGATTGATTCGATTTCCAGATATTCGATTGACTATGCCGGGGAGAAGTGAGCCCAGTAGACAGAGACGTTCCAGCGAACGACTTGCAGATCCACTCTTAGGGACTGACTAGTTGTTAATTGACATCGTGAAAACTCTCTCTTAAAACAAGGAATTGTTACTATACAAAACGTCATGACCACTGACCAACGCAAGTAGATGAAGTTTGAGCGCTTCTCCTTATACGAACTGTCTCAGGCCCCTGAAACATACACAAAACTTGCATTGAAAAACAATTATTTAGTCTGTGGCAATACTGAACTCTTCTCACTAAATTAGAGCAGCGCGCAAACCGGAAAAGAAGCCTCTTAACTGAACATCACTAGCATTGTTACTGAGTTGTAAGGTCTGGATAAGCTTCTCATGTTCACGGATCTGAGTTTTGAGCCAGCAGAGTTCTTTGTGAGTGTAAACAGCAAACACAAGACCCGCGCAGGCTAACAACATACAAACAAATAAAACAGGGAGAAGTTGGCTTCCGCTTTGCTTTTCTTTCTTTTCCATGTCTGTCGTAGCAGGACAAAAACAAGAACAAGCAAGATAACGCACTGTGTCTGGGTAAATTCTCGGAAATCTTGGATGAACTAAGCCAAATACCAATAGCGTGACAGTGTTTCATGGTGATGATATCCCAACCTCGTTCAAAGGATCGCTGTTCTCTGCCTCTCTTGTCGTTGAAGAGATCCTGGGAACGAGGTTGATGATTCGCGCCGCAACATCGTCACCAACACCTTTTGTCAATTGGGAACTAACCATTGCGTGAAGGTCGTGGTGTATTGTTTGATCACGCAACTTTTTTTCACTTAGTAAAACAAAAGCTTTCTCTTCAGGGTGGACGGGGATATGATCCTAAACCCGACGGGAATATATACAATGGAACCTCTCCGCAACGGCTACCTTGGTCAAAAAAGAGTGACCGTTATGGGACTTATTGGGAAGAACGGGTGTAAAATGACACCTGTGTTTTTTTTTTGGGGGGGGGGGGGAGTGCAAAATACGTAACACAATCAACTTATCTCAAGAAAACAGAAACCATGCAAATAGAAAACAGAGACCAGCGACGCGCATCGAGTTTTGTAACCTTTAAGTTTTGTGACACCGATCGTCAGTCAATATAATGATAACTAAACAGCAAACGGTGTTTTCATTCTTTCATGGAATTCTTTGTGATACACCTGCAAAATCAAGGGGTGAAAATTTGATCATCGTACCACTGAAAATATCTACAGAAAGTGGCTAACGACGCCATTTTTCTTCACTTGTGTCAATTAATTCTAAAGGTAACATTTTTGGAAAACACGAGCGATTTTTGAAACTGCATTGACAATCATCACAAAACTGAACTGAGTAAGAAGCAGTTGTCGAATATTGTGCCGTCTGGGTCTTATTCACAAGATATTCTCACTCCATTCATATTGAATTCAGGTCGTCCGTGCTAAATGTTACCTCGACGCGCATAGCGTGGATGAAAACTCGTGTGAAGCCGCTTAAGCTAGCGACGCGATTAAAATTGCTCATGGAATTGTATATTCCTAGATTTTCCTGGGCTTCTGGAGCGGCAAATGATCTAAAACTAGTCTGGTAAATGGTCCGAGTGGGACCAGGGGGGTAACAGAAAAATCGCATGGGGTGTGCGGCCCGCTTCCCAAAACCCTTACCCCAGTACAGAAGCCCATCACTGGGCTCCTGGCCTTAGTGACAAGATTTACCCCGAGTGACAGTTGCAGAAAGAATCTCTTGCGCCTTTTACCGTCTTGAACCAGTGGCTAATAGAAGGAGACTGTGGCCCTTCAGGTTGGGGGTTGGGAATGAAGCTAATCCAGATCGCATTTAAAAACATCGATTGCTGAAAGCATACAAAAAATAAATGAAATATAACGGTTTCTTTATTTAAAAAGTCTGAAAAAGGTGCCATTAACTAAACACTTACAAACGGCAATTTCGATAAATGAACGAGCAAATCTACAAGTTTCGACGAATGTATGAAATGATATAAGGACTCAAGTTAAAAGGTAACATGTGACGCACGATTCAACTAATAAAACAAAAACAAAACAAATAATAAAATGACGTTTAAATGAAGAAATATAAAACATATCTTATAAACTTTCTATTATCATAATATTCTTGCAATTAGGACTTAATAAACTCTTTCATTTTTCTAATTAACATTATTTCTATTTTCAGTGGAATCTTTTATCATCCAGGACATCGTTTCTTCTGTTACTTGTAAACCAATCAGTGAGATGTACCAGGATGCAGTAAGGTGAGGTCTAGATCACGAACCCTAGCAACACATCAATAAGAGGCTGTATACTTGAACAGTAAAGATAATACGCTTCACATAGTGTTTACAAAGGGCGTATTAAAATAAAGGTTTCAGAGTCTTCTGTCTGACTGACTGAGTGACTGAGTGACTGAGTGACGGACTGACTGACTGACTGACTGACTCACTGACTGACTCACTGACTGACTCAGTCACTGACTCACTGACGGACTCACTGACTGACTGACTGACTGACTCACTGACTGACTCACTGACTGACTCACTGACTGACTCACTGACTGACTCACTGACTGACT
>CM042755.1:27122796-27140296 GCA_022496165.2 Catalaphyllia jardinei
ACTGACTGACTCACTGACTGACTCACTGACTGACTCACTGACTGACTGACTCACTGACACACTGACTCACTGACCCCGAGCACTGACTCACTGACTCAAGGACTCACTGACTCTGGCCACTGACTCACTGACTCGCTGACTGTGTTCAATGCACTGCTCACTCAAACAGAATTACGAAATCTCTCGAAAGAATGCAACATGAACTGGCTGGAGGCTGACCAGTTCAGTATTTTCAAAGCATGAAAGAGGACGGTTGAACTTGGGACTGCGGTGGGGACTGGAACCCTTGGAGTGCCGATTTACAAGACAAGCGCTAAAACCTCTTACCAATGCTGCCTACTTCGAAATAGATGTTTTAAAATAAAGAAAAAGTTCTCTTACCAATATCGGGGGGATCTCTTTGTTAGAGTCTGAAACATTGAAGAAATACACAATTGCAAACAGTCAGCGTGAAAAAAAAAATTTAACAAAGGAGTAAATAACTTTAGTTAAGTGTCAAGTGTATCTAACACTATTGTGCTAATAGCCGGGGGAAAATTAATTAAAAATCCCAACCCACTCGGCCACGCCGCCCCAGCGTTATCAAACGTTAAGGAACAATTTATATTTGGCAGATTTCAAATAAACTTTAGGTCACGATGTTATAATTCAGAGAATAAAGTCAATATCATGGAAGCCGAAAAATTTAAAAGAAAGTTTCTGGTTTGAGTGTAAGCTGTAAGCCCACGTGGGTTACACGCTGAGCCCAACGAATCCTCAGTCAACAAGGGCGCGTAAACTGTCTTGGACGAGTAGGTTTTAGTGTGGTTCAGTTGTTCCAGTTGTTCCAGTTCCAGTCTTATTCAATAATGTCTTTAAGCAGCATTAAATTTTATTCCTCTGTTTACCTGGCGTCCCCGGACCTCCGATCCAAAAGGCGCCGAAAAAGCTTTCGCCAAAAGTCATGTAGTACGTACTCTGGTATGAGACGTGAACGGAGATGGTGTCGTTTTCCCGAAGTGAGAATACCCCGCCATGAAACTTGGTGTCCAGAAACTTCCTTGAGTTAATCACACTGCCAATGCTACCCATGGCCTTGTCGTCATTGATGAATGTGGCGTGAGCCATGTGGGTGGATGATCCATCGTAGTACAACATTTGACTGTATATGAAGTAGTAACCGGCTTTCTTCACCTGTATGTGTCCGCTGGATGGGTTGTACAGGATACTGCCTTCCCTGTGCTTCAGAGTCCAGTTGCTTACGCGTTGACTTTGAACTGCCAACAACATCACATGGTGTCAATTGAAACCATTATTTATGATCGATCGATCGATCAATCAATCATTCAATCAACTGAAATTATGTATGTACTAACCTGGCTACAGGGAGCCTACTAATTGGGGATATTTTAACCATAATGCTGCCTAATTCTTCTCTAGGTGTCGAGAAGAAGAACAAAGGTGCATGGCAAACTGATATAGAACTGAATAGAACAGGGTTAAACTGCAGCTTGGAGAGTTGACCTCCAATCGCGAACTATACTCCAGTGAATAAGAAACCTAATTTCTGTTCAGCCATTTGCCTTACGAACTCGTCTAATACTGGCGTATTATCTAGTAAGCATGGTGTTTTCTAGAGATCACCTCGCCATACATTGAAATGTCTATAAATAATTTATATTTTAGGTAAAAAGCAAATAAACAGAACCTTGAATCTAAAAGCACAGCTGACAGAAACAGATTATATTATTTTATTGGATATTTTTTACGAACGCAGTTCGAAGCAATAATATTTCAAAAGGACTTGTCGAATTTTCAGTAATTTTCGAATGGCCGGGTTCTTATCTTTTAAAGAGAATATTGCATCAAGCATGTGGTACAAGGTATGCTAAAACAAAGTGCTAAATGAAAAGCAAATGCAATTAATAAGTTATAAATAGGCGCCGAATATCTTAATACTGTTTCCAAACAAGCATTTCATTACCTTGGCGTATTATCAGTCCGTTGCCAATGAGATGGATGCTGTCACGGCTCTGTTACATCAAAAAAAGCAAACAGAGAACAAAGAAAAACAGTGTCAAACGTAGTTGGCAGACAAGTTCCGATTATCAGCTGGAGTCACACTTACCACAGATCCAAGAAGGCCAGCTGGTCCTATCGATGGAAAAGTAAACATAGTTTAAGGTGGCTCAAAACAGGTGGTGAGTCATCATAACCACTTTTGACTTGCCATTTGATGCTACAGTCATGGTATCAAAAAACTGCCCAATCATCTGTGAAGACGTTATCATTTTCGTGACATAATAGGTTACCATAGCAAAAGTATGACCTGCTCAAAACACCCTTAATTACGTACAGCTTAAGGGGCTTATGATTCAAAAACGGCACGGTCGATTTTTTTTCTTATATTATCAAATTTTAATAAGCATGATAAGACGCAACTTTCGGCAAAGTTTTAAAAAATTCGTACATAGGTTTCTGAGCCACATTAAAGTTTTGAAAATTTAAGGTGGCTCTGAACCCTATAAACAAAACTTTGCCAGAAGTTGCGTCTTAATATGCTTATCAAAATTTGATCATATGAAAAAAATTTCACCGTGCCGTTTTTGAAGGCCATACTGTTGCTATGGTAACCTATTATGTCACGAAAACGATAACAGCGTGTTCACAAAAATGGCTTTTACGGCCTATCGAAACTCAAGTGCTGGAAACTGTTTTGAACCACTTTAATACAAGAAATTTCAAGGAACCCTTAGAGAATTCAAAGATTACTCCCGAATAATTAAATAGTTTGAGTCGCCGATCGATACAACAGACAAACGTTAAATCTTGGTATGAATGTTCAACTTTGTAGAATAGTGTGGATTTCAGCGGAGAATTCGAGGGCAACAACAGCAACATCTTACTAAAATTATGGTAGGGAATAAGGAGAATTAAGGGTCAGATCTTGAGAGTGTAAAGATTAAAGTTGAAGATGAAGAAAACAACTCAACGCATTTCCGAGGAACCTTTCCAGTTTATGCTAAACATTTTCACGTGTTATTATTTCTATTGAGGTCATTGTAAATTTTTAATTCATTACCTGGAGGGCCCGGGGGGCCAACAGGACCGGGTTTCCCGGGCATTCCCGGTGGGCCTGAAATCCCTGGGTGTCCTGGAAGTCCGAGATACGATAAGAACATATCAAAACGGCGACAGCATTATCCAGTAAAAACACCATAGAAATCACAGACAAACATATAAACAGTGGTTGAAGAAGTTGCCAACTGCTACGTAAGATCACCCGTCCATTCAGCAAATAGATTATGAGCTCGAGACCCTGTCGCAAAGTTTGCGGCATGCTTTAAATTGTTGTAAGTGTTGAAAAATATACGAGTTTCTGTCCATACTTAGATGCTCCTTAAGCTGTGTTGAAAGATATCACTATGATGCTAACTGCAAATAAGAAATGGTCTAAAATAAATTTAAACTCACAACTCCAGTTACTGTTAGTTTCTCCTCACAACAGATCTTTCCGACCAAGAGAACAACTAAATCAAATCTCGGGCCACTGGTAATGCACGTAAGGGCAAAAATTTTGGGTGTCTTCCCGTAATAACTACTATCGCGGCTCTGATCCATACAGTAAAGATACAAATGGAGATATCACTGAAAAGAATAGAAAAAAAACCCAATAAAGTTTCAATCTTACCATCAAAACCACGGCTTCCCGGGAAGCCTCGCGGCCCGGGTGTACCAGCAGGTCCGGGATAACCTAAACCACATTGATGCAAAATATCATCGATTAGGGAATGGTATTGTACTCACATGCATTCACAATGAAAGAACTGTATATACTTCTGAAGAACGTTTTTCCAGTGACGTACTCTCATTCATTTCATTGTAAACGGTTAAGTGATTACCTGGAGGGCCGGGCGGGCCAACAGGACCGCGTTGTGGGGAAAATCCTGACGAACTGTGTTTGCGTGTTGTTCCTGCAACTCCTGAAAATCGCACATGCGCAGTAAGAACATTATCACAGAGACAAATTAATCAAATGCAAGCATTGTAGCACTTTTAGAGGATATAGTGCCCGTTTTGTATGACCACCTGCCTCATGGCAAATCTTTGAAATGAAAAAAAATATATAGTTCCGCGAATACGGTCTGCCTCTTATCTCTGAAATACTGGATACATACAGTAAAACAATGAAGACTATCTGACCTCTACCACCTGTGTCACCACGATTTCCCTTGATTCCTTGCGGTCCAGGCAAACCAGCAGGTCCGGGAAATCCTAAATCACGTTAAAGAAAAATGTTTATGTAAAGGAATGTTTGTTTCTTTTTCCAGTTGTTATTACTTTTGTCGTCTTTAATTTCACTATTCAGTCATTACCTGGAGTGCCCGTGGGACCGACAGGACCGGGTTCCCCCGGCAATCCCTGAGAGCCTGGTGCCCCTACGAGTCCTGGAAGTCACATGGAAATGAAACAAAAACATTAAAAAAAGTCATCAGGGCTGTAGCCAGACAAAAATTATGACCGTTCTCATGTGACTTTGATAGCTCTGTTGGGAGAGCCTTGCACCGGTAACGCAAAGGTCGTTTAGGGCTTGAAATTTTTCAGGCCTTTTTTTCAGTAGTGTTATGGTTGCATTCGTATCTCATGATCATCATGTCTACATTTGATTGCTACTGTTGGAATCTATTACTCTTAATCTCACGGTAAACTGTCATTACCTGTAAAGCCCGGGGGACCAATAGGACCAGGTTCTCCCGGCATTCCTTGAAGTAAAAACACATTATTAAAACAGAGACAAGATCATCAAGTGAAAACAGCAAAGAGTCGGCGATTCCAGTGAGCATTACAAACATTGTAGTGGGTGGAAATGTTGCAGCTTGAATTTAGGAGGTCCTGACGGTGATGAATAGAAATTATTTCGGTCCACCAAGGATGAGTAGGTAAGTAAGTCTGCATATGAGCCAAGTGGCTCATCAGGCCGGAGCTTATCCCAGTTTCTGTAGCATGAAGCGACTAGGAGTATTTCTACTCCCCCCCCCCTCCCCTGGACGAGATGCTAATCCATCGCAGGGTTACCCCACATGGATGGAGAGAGGCACTGTGAGAATAGAGTGTTATTCCCAAGAACACAACACAATGTCACCGGCCAGGGTTCGGACCCCGACCCCTCAATCTGGAGTTGAGTGCTCTAACCATGAAGCCACTGTGTTTCCATTACCCACCGAGAATGAGTGAATCGCATATCATTTAATTCAGGAATCCCTGCCTGCCCCACCGCACAGTGCACTCTGGGGAAAAAATCAACACAAGCACGCGCCTACTTGCAGACTAAGAGTTTGTTTATAACTCAAGGAAATACCTGATCAGCTTTATACTTGGCAGTTTTTTCCCTGTGATAGCTATCATGCGACTATTATAAATTTCAATGTGAACTATCAAGTCATCAGCGCCGTTGCCAGACAATGTCAATGCCCACGGTTAAATTCTCTTCCTTGGTATTTAGAATGTTTATGGTGACTATAAACAACAAAAATGAAAAAAAATAATTGAGGCAATTGCCCTAGTTAGCTTACTCCTTGCTACGGCCATCGTCATTACCTGGAGGGCCGGGAGGGCCAGGAGGACCAATCGGTCCGGGATCTACTGGAATTCGCAGTAACTTGTGTTTGTTTGTCCCTTGTCCCAGTCCTACAAGTCAAAAACGCCCCATAAACATATTCCAATATTTAAAAGAGAAGAACAGAAACAGCTAATCCAAGAAGGACTAAGGATGTCAACCAACGCTGTACAGCGTAAAGAAAGCGATGACCAGTGGGTAAACAAGTCAACAGTTTATTAGAGCGTTATCATAATAAGGGGAACGTTCCCGTGCGATTTATAGGATTCTTTACAACCCCCCCCCCCCCCCCCCAACTCGGTGCTATCAGGAATAATAACAACGCATGTATGTGTTTGTAATTTTTTTGAATGTGATTCTCATGCTGATTAGATACTGAACCAGAGTTCATGGATGAGAAAAAGCTAAAAATAAAGATCAAGATAAAAAACGTCCGTTTGACAAAAAACAACAGTACGGATTTCAGAAGGATTTTTTCCGTTGTGGTTAGTACATTAGTTTGATTCTTCTTTTCATAAAGCGCTTTCCTTCCTTTTTTAGTATTTGTAAGATGTATAATTTTTACCACTGTAATGCACTTTTGATCATATTGAGATGTAAAAGGCGCAATAGAAATGTTAAACATTATTATTATTATTACCAAGGCTTCGTAGCAGCACGAAGTAAGATATGGCCTTTATAAACCAAACGATGTTTTTAAAGTTCATGTTGTTTAATCAGACATGTTTCGGATGAAACATCATCCATCGTCAGTTGTACAGAATAAATTGAAGTTGTGCAATAAATAGTGTCATATAGTGAGACATTAATGTGAATAATTAAGGATGAAGGCGAGAACAGAATAAAAACACACATAAAACTATTTAAGCTAAGAAAAGAGACTAATTAGTATGAAAGGGATAAATTAAGATGTTTGACTTGGGAATTTAATGACGGCTGCTCCCAAAGGATGTGCATGGCTTCTTTGATTTTCAATTGGAAACTTGTTGGAGCAGAATCGAGGATTTTAAAACAATCTTCTGAACAAAGGGATATTATTATTATTATTATTATTATTATCATTAACATTCTTCTTTGAATTTCTTAATAAAGTTTTGGTGTCATTGTTTTTACAAAATTATTATTATTATATTATTATTATTATTATTATTATTATTATTATTATTATTAAGTTTGTTCTAAACTATTAATTCATTACCTGGAGGGCCCGGTGGACCAACAGGACCTTGGAATCCTCTTGCTCCTACAAATAAGAGATGACGTAAAGAAGTTTATAATAGACCAGGGACAAGATTATCCTGTGAAACAGCCTGAGACTAATAGACCAGGCCATGCCATTCCGCTAGGATGAGCTCAAGAAAACCCGCCAATACACAAAGCAGATACAAATTGCAGATACGGAAAATACGAAAAAGTCAATGGAAATAGGAGAGGAAGTATAAATTGATTATCTGGAAATGTAAGTGAATGACAAACCTTTTAGCAAAATTCAGTAGCCAACATGACTGAACTGAATTGAAGTTTTTTGCAAAAATTCAATTTATGGTCCTGAATTAAATCTTGGATCTCTCTTTAACCAGATGTAACCAGTAAGCCTGAGGAAATTGCTCACAGTTAATTAAGAATCTTGATGGTTAGTGCACGGTAAACCATTGAATCTGTAATTAAAGGGGATACGTTTCTAAAGACACTGCGGTGCTGCGTCGGTGGGGAGTATTACAAGATAATTTGGTTTTATCAACTGAATGAACCTGTAAGACAAACCCAAGACAATGTCTTTTGAAGAAGACCCTGATCCTAGTAAAGTATCCTGCGATTCACCATCTAAATCGACCCGAGGTCAAAAGATTTTTTCTTTGCCTCGTGTGGTTACCTGATTCCCTTTACTAGGGCTAACGCCCAGTGGGTTATTCATGGGTTAAATTAGCACTAAAATTTACACTTCAGAGTTAATCCTCTGTTTCTTCTATCCTATGATTCAGTCAACCCATGCTAGAAGCTCAATTTTTCCTTCAGGGTAAATTTTAGCCTGCATCGCGCGAGCGCTCGTGTATCGCGCTGGCCCTGCTAATCCGCCTTTTCTGCAGGCTAGCTCTCGTATGGCATTTTGTGTAGAACATGCAACATATAATTGAATAATAAGCACACTTTGAGATACTTTTCGCCATTCGTTTGGAACGTTTTCGGAAAATGTCACATGCCTGCATATTACACATGATGTTGACAAAGTTACATTGTATACAATTTCTTCTTGTTGCTGTCATCATATGTACTTAAAGCATTTTTAGTGGTGCATTATGAATTGATAGTCGTGCATTACATCAGCAGATTGAATTATATAGAAATGTTTCCCGCCCCGCGCTTCGCGCTCGTGCTCGTGTATCGCGCTGGCCCCACTAATCCGCCTGTTCTGCAGGCTAGGTAAATTTCTGATTATGTTGGTCGTACTAGTTTTTTTTAAATCAGGGCAACTTTCCAAGTTTATCATTAACAACTATTCGAAAGTCGAAAGATCGACTCTTTAAGTGATTTATTTTTATTTTAAGCTATGAATTCATTTACCTGGAGTGCCTTGTGGGCCAACACGACCGGGTTTTCCAGGCCTCCCCCTCCGGCCTGCTTTTCCTGGGGCTCCTAGAAATTCAAATATGAGGAAAACGGAAACTCCGGTTACGCCACTTATAATCGTCACGCAATCTTATCTCCCTCAAGCGTCTATGTAGGAGGCTACAGAAGACTATTGTTATAAGACGGAGCTAGAAGTAAACCCAGCGGAACTTTTCAGCGAACAAGATGCAAATCCACTCTTCAAGAATTGGTTATGTGATAACTGAAATCGTCCAACTGGATAAGAATTGTTACCATACACAAAATTCTGGTCCACTAACCGACGCAAGTACAAGACGTTTGAGCGCTTCTCCGGATACGAGCTTTCCCTGACCCCTGAAACATTCATATAAACTGACATTAAAAACAGTTTTAAAGACCGTGGCAATACCGAACCCTTTTCACTAAATCAGAGCAGCGTGCAAACCGGAAAAGAAACCTCAAACCTGGATATCTCCAGCATTGTTACTGAGTTGTAAGGTCTGGATAAGCTTCTCATGTTCACGGATCTGAGTTTTGAGCCAGCAGAGTTCTTTGTGAGTGTAAACAGCAAACACAAGACCCGCGCAAGCTAACAACATACAAACAAGTAAAACAGGGAGAAGTTGGCTTCCGCTTTGCTTTTCTTTCTTTTCCATGGCTGCTGGGACCGGACAAGAACAGACCTCTAAAAGACAATGATGGCCAGAACTGTAGGGGAAAATTCCCGGAAAACTCGGATAGAGTCACATGAAAAAACCACTTGGCCCTACGCCAAATGCTATTGGCGTGACATTGTTTAATAGAACATACACTGTAGGGGAAAGTTACTAAGGGATCTACCCTACTTTCTCTATCGAATATTCGCGTGTATAAATTTGATGGCCCTATTAGGGGCTTTCGTGATGTGGAATATTTGGGTAAAAAAATAGTGGGGCAACTGAGATATTTGTGGAGAGAATTACTGAGATATTGATTAACGGGATACGGGATGTTTAACGGGATATGGGACTACTTAGGCAGCCGACCAATGGGATGTCAGTTTGACGACTGCGTTTAGCAAGTCCAATTTTCATGTACCTTGGACAAACTTTGACCATGAAATGATAAAATGATCGTAATTGTACTTGAAGTCCGAAACAAAGTTAGCGTTCAAAAGCTGAAGTGGATATTGCCGCACGCTGAAAGGGTTTCATTTCGATGGAACTTCCGTCATCACTTTCTCAGTGAAGATAAGATGTTCATTACTAGGTATGCTATAAATATATCTTATTAGACGTTTTGTTGTGTGGTATCGCTGAGTATTTTTACGAGTTGTGCCGTGTTTTGTTATGTTCTTGCGAGCGAATTTCGTGGATACTTATTTACAGGGAATGCGTGATAAAAGTAGGCGAAGCGGGATGGAATTGGCGCGGGAAATCCAGCTAACTGATTGGTCAACGGCAGGAAACCTGTCTAACTGGTCCTCTGGAGTACAAATACCGCGTGATATTTGTACTCGTCTTAAGCGTTATTTGTACTCTGCGAAGTGCAGTTGGATAATAAGGGTCGTTTATGTTCGTGAAGTTTTCTACTTTGAATATTTATTTAACTTCTCTTCAAAGTTTTTCGGATATTTTTACCTCTTCACAAAATAAGTCATCTCTCTTTTGAGCGAGAGCAATGACATGTTTTGACTACACAACTTTTGCACGTGAAAAACTACACGCTTCCCGTGATGAGCTCGTGAACTGTTGCTATTGTAAACTGAAAGGACGTAAAAGGGGAATTTCGTAACTTAATATGTGTTTGTTTTGTCAGTCGATCACGAGTCTAACCTTTGCCTATTTTTAAACGAAATTCAATACAGCTGAGCTTGATGTTAACTTTCGCCCAAAAATAGCAAGTCGCCTGATCAGCGATCAGAGGCTGCCCCTGGGTCTCCGAGGATGCAGACCGCTTCGAACATTGCCTTTATGTACCTTAAATTCACCAGTTTTCTTCCGCGTTTATCTCTTTGATGGCGCGGAAGAAGATTCCGACTACGACAGTACAGTACAAAAACGACTGTTTTATTTCGATCGCAGCAAAGTAAAAGTTACAACCTTGTGTTCGTATATATTGTTGAAAATATTACAACGCAGTTTATACATTTAGCGATACTCTAAAATATCCAGTGCTAAATGGCTATACGATTTAACATTAATAATTATAAAATAATACTAAAATTATTTATAAAGCGCTACATGAATTAAAGGCATTAGTCTGAATAATACCATTTCCTCTCTATCAAACAAACTACACTAGAGAGCTAAATTAGTTGAGAAGCAGTACACGACGCCATGTTGGACAAGAACACACGCTACTTTATTATGCAACCCAGAGTGTAGTGCCCTAACATATGCAGACCAGGGTCCAGGGCCCACCCTAACAAATTAACCTGTATAGCAGTTGCTCGTCTAACGCGCATCAGCAGCACTCATATCTAAATGGTATTTTTAACCAAAGGACCTCATGTAAGCTAACTAGAAATGCTCTGTTATACTCTAGTTCCTATTCACAAAAAGCCGCCACGTGGTATTTTCTTTGGTCAGGATTTCAAGCCAGTTAACGACAGGTACATGAAAAAGTCCTTTAAGTTTTTGGCCACCTTAAACAATTCGAGTGTTGTTGTTTCAATTATGGCAGAGTGTAATATCAGTGTTTGTATGGCGGATGAAGAAAATCTGCCTTCCTCAGCCTCGTCTTCATATGCAGGTGCTTTTTTCACAGTCCTAAGGCAAATAACGTGTGTGACTCGTGTGTTTAAATGGCAAGACACACTACTAGTCGTTTATGAAATGGCTCTAAATTAACGCAAACAACAAACCGTTTTTTGGTCTTAATTAAACTGTCATGCAAAATATCCTAAATCCAGGTACCCCGGTACCTTGGCCAGTTTCCCAGCAATTAACTGCTGAGTGAGGTGCTTTTTTGCTTACGACCAGTGTTAAGGAAGTTAAAGACCACTCTGACCTTTTAAAAACCAACAGTAATTTTCTCTTACAGCATTGATCGAGCAGAAAGGTGGTAAGGAATAAGGCAAAACTGTAGTCAGAGGGAGACGAGCTTAGCCGAACTTAGCAGCCTGGATGTATCACCAAATTCCAAGAACAAACGTAGGAGACAGTGCTAGTGCGTTCAATTTCGGGACAGGCAGGGTCAATGTGTTGTAGGATGAAGCAGGAATGCGCCAAAATAGCTTGAACTCGGATTCATATAATAACGAGTCGAAAAAGGAGTTCGGACAAAAATGCGATCCGTCGCATTAAGCAAAACTACGCCGCCATTGTAGTTGGTGTTGTATTTTCTCGCTTCACTAACAACAGCAGATGTACTCTCCATGAATTTGTGTTGGTTAACAAACAACTGATGGCTCATTTGATGTGGTGTGCCGTCATGGTAGAACATCTGGGAATACACGTAGTAAAATCCAGATACTTGTACATTTACGATGCCATTGTGGTGTTCAATTCTGCCTGATCTGTACTTTACAAGCCAGTTCCTAACTGTCCGTCTTGCTACTATGAAAGAACAAACCCATTCTTGGTGAGAGGAATTCGCTGCGAATGGTTATGAACAGAGATTGAAAGCAACAGCGCGACAGGTTTGGAAAGTCACTGAGTAAGGTTGCCACTAAGACTGGCGCATCACCAGTTATTCTGAATAAAATCATAAAAAATCACGGTGTGCTTAATATTTCACCCTAGCTACTGATTGAATGTTTACCGCCGAGTGTCTTTAGTGTTTACTCCGTGAACCATTCATTTAGTCAAATACAGTGTACATGACCGCTGAATTAGTTCAATAATCAATCATTTAATCCCATTGTGGATTTTACAATCAGTCATGTACCTACAGTCCATTCGCAATTCATAAACAACCCATCCTAAAACTATTTTTTTTTTCAAGAAATAAATCACATCTCTTATCATACTGTTATCAGCTAATGCTAGCATACAGAAGAAAGTTGAGTTCTGCATACTATTGCTTGCTACGCTGGTATTTTCGGTATCTGAATCGTCATCATCATCATGGTCATTATCTTCATCAACAACAACGACACCAAAAACAACAAGGGACATGTTGAAAAGCAGGTATTACATGAACAATGATACAAAATACCATAGGTCATGATGTGTTTGACATGAGGTTTTGATGGATAACTGGATGAAATCAAATCAAATGAGCCAAAAAAGTGTCGTGGAAACTGCGTGGAGCACAGATCAGGCAGCATCA
Source organism: Catalaphyllia jardinei (assembly GCA_022496165.2). Lineage (NCBI taxonomy): Eukaryota > Metazoa > Cnidaria > Anthozoa > Scleractinia > Caryophylliidae > Catalaphyllia > Catalaphyllia jardinei. The sequence continues at coordinate 27,135,236 of CM042755.1, forward strand.
AGACCACAGGCCAACTGGACATAACATCGTTAACTGACTTGACACCTAAAATATGAACAGTTTATCTGCGTATTATACCGTTTAGAAAGCTAGAAAAATCATCTTCCCACTACAGACAACCCGATATCATAGTGCTGTACAACCATAGCCTGCGTCGCAGACAGACAAAACCGCCGGTAGGACTATACCGGGGATTTTGTGACACGTTCGGCTGCAACACAGGCTCTACGACCATGGCACCCTTAAAATGTTACATCCTTCAAATATACCTACAAGGATAATATCGCTCTAAGATATTTTTTTGGTGAGGGCGCTAAACAGAATGCGGTCAGTTTCTAGTTGATTAAAAAATAATTCTAACCTAAGAGACCATGATCTGTGACAGCCTCTAGCCTAAAACGCGACATTGACGTTTATCGCAAAACAAGTCTGGTCTAAATGAACGATCGAAAAGAGTAACAAGTCATTTACAGTATTCCCGTAAGGATATACCAAGGAAGCCCCTTAACTTTTCAGGAGGTTAAATTCCCGCGTGTGACCATCTTCTGATCTAATCGATATGGTGCAACAAAAAGGCTCCGAAAAAGCTGCCCTCGCTATCCATGAAATAATGCATGGTGTATGGAATGTGAACGGAGAGGGTGTCATTTTCCTGAAGTAAGAATACCCCGCCATGATACTTGGTGTTGTATTTCCTTTCGGCACTTATAACGCTCCCTGAACTTTCCATGACCTTTTCATGATTGATGTAGGTGTTGTGACCCATCTGTATGGTCGAGCCATCATAGTAATACATTTGGCTGTAAATGTAGTAATAGCCTTTTCTCTTCACCTGAATGTGCCCGGTTGAAGAGTGGTACAAGATGCTGCCCTCCCTGTGCTTCAGTGCCCAGTTTGTAATGCGGTGGAACCCTGCTGACAAATTTTTGCACTTGATTAGTGATAATTTTCCGAATCATCTACGTTTTTACTAGACGAGAACGACCACGTCATGTAAAGTATGGCATCAACAAACAAAAAGCAAATTACTTGGGTTTTGAATCTTTTGTCCATCTCCAACAAGGTGAATACTCTCACTCATCTAGATGGCAATAAAAAAATATATATTTTAGTTACAACTTAATTAGGACTTTGCGATCATACAGTGTGAATGAATGATTGTCATCGTCACAAATTCAGTATGTTTTACCATCTATGCTCTGGAATCTAAGACAACTCGTAGCTGCATTCCATTACGAAACCAAATGTGTGTTACTTTCCCTTCTGGGTTTCATATCTGTTTTATATGAGATCAGACCCACGGCTAATATTCTCTACGATAGTAGGTTTTTCTTCACTGATTTCTTGAAAAGTTATGCACGAATTCCTTACCACTATACAAAAGTCAACCAGCATATTACTCACCGACGCTCCGGAGGGGCCAGGAGGTCCTATACAAAAACACAAACAAGATAAGAGCTTTAATACCACAGCTGCTTAGTTTGTCCTGTGCTAATGTTCTCGCTTTTTAAAACATGATGAAGTTCCCCACTCTGAAAATAATACTTTGTTACCTTGAAGTGCCAATTGCTTCCTGCATATGTTCGCATGGTACATAGTGGTCGCGTTAATTTGAAACGAAACTTCGCAGCTTCTCCTTCACCACGTCTTCAAAGGGTTTTCTTTTTTTAACTAACATCAGGTGCATAGTTTTCAAAGCTTATTTTCTGTTTACTAGGGTTTACGATTAATTGATTCCATCCTCATATTGCACGAAGGAAGGGGGACATCTTTCCCACAACCCCTTGGCAGGCTTGCGAACGAAGAAATTCCAGGCGCAACAGGATTAATATGAGCGAAAGTTCTTACCTTTGTCACCTTTTGTTCCCATGTCTCCCTTGACGCCAGGGGGGCCCTGTGAACCATTTTTACCCCCTACTCCCTGGGGACCTAAGGGGCCTGTGTCTCCTGGAATACAAACATAAAAAAACAGAGTCATAACATAATCCTTATGTATCACTCTGTCTGATTCTAGTGTGAAGAACACGCAGTGACGTGATCGCAACATCAGGATTGCAAAACTGAGTTAAAGTAAGTACGTTACTTATTAGGAATGTCAGTTTTCCTGCTTTTACAATTACTTCCAAGAGTAATTATGTGTTCACTTCGGTGTTTTGTTATTGCTTAGCTCTATACAGCTGTTTCAACAAAGGTTGTGCCACAAAAGTGTAAAAGCGTACGCGACAATGCCGATTGGCATTGTGGGAAGTAAGAGTTTGATTCTGCTCGATTGTGATTCAGCAGCAAGGAACCAGAAACAACGAATACATGTGTCTGTGCTGTTTCCTTCCACCACGCTGAAACACCTCGAGGTTCACTCAAGCAACCGTAAAAACACCTTTCACTCTAATACGTTTCCAGACAACCTTTCCCGAAACAGCTGTATTTAATGGTTCGAGCCCTTAATGCTGGGGGTAACCTTGTGATGGACTAGCATCCCATCCAGGGGGGAGTAGAAATACTTCTAGTCGCTTCATGCTAAAGAAACCAGGATAAGCTCCGGCCTGATGAGCAACTTGGCTCATATGCAGACTTTACCTACCTTTACCTCTATATTTTTTCGTCGCATAAAATTTCTTATTCATGTTAAGCTAATTAAAGTAAGTGCGCTGCATTTTCAGCTAAAATTTTGTTCATTCACATTCAAAACCAATAGGAATCGTTACTGGCTGACATGGGATGATTTTTTTTCTTCATTTCGAGTTCATTCGAGAGTTTGAGGTTTACTTCCTGAATTTATGAAGCGCAACATTCAGTCACGTCACCACCCTTTAACCTTATGTGGGGAGCTCACCTTTTGTTCCTTTGGGTCCCTGTATTCCTTGGGGGCCTACAGAGCCTGTTTCACCTTTTTCGCCTTTTTCACCTGGAGGGCCTGGATCTCCATTTTGCCCTGAGGAAAAGGTGCCATTTGGTAATTAACCATTATAGCACCATTACCACCTGATAGGTTTTTCTTTCTGCATTGTGGTTTTCTACTTCTCTACCAATCACTGAACAAACAACACCCCATGCACTACGTCGAGAAAGTCAAAAGCCAAGCCAATCTTAAATTGTTATAGATTGGCAAACTACAAGATATGTTTGAAAAACGCAGAATTGAACGTTTTCTATCTAGCAACAGGACTAAACCAAGGAAAGAAATTGCCAAAATACGCGTCTCATTTCTTATAATAAAACAAACTAACCTCGTTTACCTTTCTTACCTCGCCGACCTAAAAAAAGAGAAAAAGAAACAAATTAGAAAATTACATGAATAAAATATGTTTCTCTGAATATGAAACGCCTTGTGCCATCGAATCTCATCCAAACCTCGGTGGCGTAAACGTAGATCATTGGGAAAGATTTGCTTCAATGAGGAATCGGCATGAAGAGATCTTGTGTAAATTGGGTTAAATGTTAACTATTACTCCTATATTTGGTCTTTTTGTGAAACAAAATACGACAAATTTCAACATTACTGCTCGTCAGAGCTACAATTCTTGATTTTGTAAATAACATCGCAAGCTACACTAGTCGCTCTATTAGCTCATGCATCACGTCATTTTGTCAGTATAAGCATACTGCATGAGTTTGCGTTCATCAACTTAATTAAAGAGCTTTTGGCTTCCAAGATGCACGCACTTAAGATAATTCCAAAACCTGCTGGTGAAATATTCATTTCGTGCTGAAGTGCACGCAACATTTTTGTTGACGGCAACTTAAAGAGCCCAACAGTTTCTACGCTTCCAATATCCGTACACTCCACGATCGTGTCGTCACAAGAATTGACGGTCCTATCACGTGACCCACAATTGATTGACCACGCTGTGAACAGACTGCTTTCACATGACGTCAAGGCAGCTATGCTGGTGTGTCCCAAAACAATGTCCCAAAAGAATCCTAAACTCTCTTCTTATGTGCTGGCCACGCATCAGGTAATGTTGGACACTGGAACTGTATATTCCCATTACTTTAAAAGAGACCTTCATGAAAGAAAGGGGTGCGAGCCAAAAAACTCAGTTTAAAAACCACTTGAAAGACTATTTGTAGATTACCATCGAGATCGTAAATAAACCGCAAGGAAAAAATTCCGTTCGAAATCCTGGGGACCAGAAGCGCTTCTCACCCCAAGCATTTCGCGAGGCCGATTTTTTTGTGCAGTTTACTTTCGCATCATGCACAACGGACAAAGCAAAAGAGGAACTACCTGTAGTTTAGACTATTGGAAGCAAAGATATGCAAATGCTTTCTCGACATACACACACAAGAGCCCACACGCTATATTACCAGCTGAGTTAATTATCAGCCAACCAGTACATCATGTACCTGAACTTCCTTTCGGCCCTGGAGGGCCTGGTTCTCCCTTAGGGCCTGCAAGAAAAATGAAAAATTATTAGAACTAGGTAGAGGATTAGATACTGTCAGGCAGAAGTTTATTTTTGGTTCTCCTTCTGTTCTCCTACGATACAGAGTTTCCCTTTTCTCTCTGCTCGGTGAGACCTTCTGCTACTAACCGCTGATTTCCCATCGTGCATGCGCGAACTACGTCAGATGTGCCACGCTTTGCTTATGAAACGTTAATAGTACGTTTCGCAAAGGATTGATTGATTTCCAATACTCTAAACGTTAATTTATCAAAACACTACGGAAAATTCGCAAAGTTCTAAGAAGAGTTTCATGATCCGATAACGTTTTGAAGACATTTCAAGCAGGTGAACTACAGGTTTTGGATCAATAAATCAAACGTAATAACCTACCTGTCAATCACACTGAGTATCTAAAATACGGTGAATAAATGTAAACAATGTTTTCTGGAACTATGCAAACAGCAGAAAATCAAAGATTGCCAGCTACGTGTAGAACAGACGTTTTGAATTTTGATGCTTACTTGAGCAACCCAAGGACAGCGATTTGAATCCTAATTCTTTCATGAATATGTAAGATTTAAGCAGAAGTTCCTTTTGTCTCTCACCGAGTAGAAAAAGACGGAAATTTCTCTCACACTGGGCAGTTGCCTCTCGGTTTTAAAACATTTGCATT
>CM042755.1:27150296-27152796 GCA_022496165.2 Catalaphyllia jardinei
GCTGGAATTTCCAAGAAACACATCGATAACGAAATGAAGATATAATTCAATTTAGTAATCGAAAACTATGCGGAAGTAAGCTGGAAAAATTTCAATATGCTCTTTTCAGCCGACATCCTGATTAAAATAGACAATATTGTCTATTTTCGAATTCTCTTGTTCTTGTAATTTTAAAAAGTTGAAAAGACTGTTGAAGCTAACAAAGGTGTTTTATTTTATGATTATCAGTTCCTCTATTCTCCCAACTGTGTCCATTAACATTGCATTTCAATGAGAGTAACAAGCCTAGTGATATTATGTTTTCTGAACAACCAATTCTAAAATTAAGGGTAGCTTTGCTTATTAAGAAACTCTACGAAAATTCCCTGCTAAAATATTTGATTACTTTAAAAAGTAATCATTCGGCCCTCTCTGTTTGTTCGGTTCATTATCAATTCCACAAGCCGCTGCCAATTCACAAAACGTGGCTGTCTTGAAAGCAGACACACTAATAATGAAGTGTGTTTGCTGACGGATAAACACGCGCAGCTTTTAAACAATGACCACAACTCACCTTCATTTTCCAGATCGAAACCGTGATACTGCCGCTTATTTCTTGCTTGGGGCGGATACGAGTGCATCTGCTACAAAAACAAACAACCATGCATGTAATAACAGTTGAATCGACGTTGCACTCAGCCACATTATGCAAAATTTTGACATCAAACGCCAGTGGCATTAGTTACCTTGTCTGTTAGACGCTTTTCTGTGCTTTCTTGTCGTTCCCGATCATTCCTACCCTGGTCACTCTCTTGCGTCGCCTGAGCTGTGAACCTGGTCTCCAGTTTGAAAACCCGCCCTGCAAGATCGTCTGCGATCGCTTCCAGTGTTTGAATTTTATCCGCCTGCTTCACCGTGAAACAATACAGAGTCGCTATAAAAACTGTGACAAGTATGACGTAAATTGCGGCCCCGAGAACCACAAACGAGATAAAGTTGCTGCGAGCACGAGAGAGAACGCGTTTCTCCATGTCTGCCGGACGTGTTTGACGCGAAGTGCGGGAGTTGTTTTGATCCTAGCGCGCCAATTTCTCACAACTCTTTGATTTATTATTGTCTCACGCTTCAGTAAACATGTATATTTTGTGAGTTTCTCGGAAAAAACGGCCACACCAGCCGAGGGCTTTCACGTGTTGCGGAGTTTTGACCTGCACAGGAGCTGATGAACTGCCGCTTAAACAATGCGGACTGCAACAAGAACAACCTGTAAACTGTTCCTCGCATGGGTTTTTTTTTCCAGAGGCAGAGACGAACTGTATAGTTCTAACGTCTTCATACAGTCTTTTTTGCTTTTGTTTTATTATGAAGGTCTGCCTTGATGTGAATATGTTGTAGTATGGGTATCGTTACTTCCTCATTCCCTCCTGTGTGACGTTTGCTTTTGGAATACTGCACATGCTTAAGAGTGCAAAAGAATCTCTTGATATGGTTCAAGATGAAATGGAGGCCTATGCAAACATTGCTCTTTTACCGTAGTGCTAATCTTATCAATTTGGCTCTATGCTGTCATCATATCACTGCAGGCTGCAAGTATTGCAAGTATTCGTACAAGGGAAGAGTTTTCGAGGCTGAAGAAATTGCGCAGCAACGTTTATGTTGAGAACAAAAACCGGAAATTGCTCTGTTTCTCAGTTGAAATTCTCTTTCACTTCCTACCCAGAGCGTTTTCTATGTCTCTTTATACCCTACCTTGCGGGGTCTCTGAGAGGCTCCTCGTTGCACTAATCTAAGGTAAAACACGAATACGTAGAACAAAACAAAGTTCTCTAACGTTCTTATTGATTACAGGGACAGGGAACTGAAATGACATGACCAAGTTTCAAGAACTAGCGCTTAAAACGTCGAAGCAAAGGCACAAGTGATTCAACCAGGGGCTAATTGAGGATGAAGTGTGAAAAGTAAAATGAAGGAGAACAGTATAAAAGTCAAGCTGCTTTAAATAACGAATGGCAGTGACAGGTAAAGATATATCTTTAATTGAAACAGTCTGGGCTTTTTTTTACAATTCCGTATATAATGTTGAGGCGACGTGCATTACACGTTTTAGGATCCGCAAACCCGTAAATAACTATATACTAAATAGATTAGCACTGTAATTTTTCTTTGTACATGCCACGTAAAGGCGACTGATGCTCATGAGCACATTACAAACGTGTTTTCTCCATCACTGACGCAGAAGCATCGCGATACACAACACATGAGATAGTTCAACTGGTATGCATGCAACGGCTTTCCAGCCTTTTGATTGGCTGTTAATAACTGAGATAAATCGCAATATACAAAGCTATTCTGTAATTATTTTATTACATTATTTTAATTGTAATCTACCGATTCGCAACAATTAGCATTGATTTAAATGCATCATTTCTTGGACTATTCGGATACCGAAAATAAACTCATTAGCCTACGTATCGACCTACCTACTCCCTCTCCCCGAGGATAAACGTTTTTCTTAAGGGGG
>CM042755.1:27155296-27177114 GCA_022496165.2 Catalaphyllia jardinei
ACGATTTTTATACTGAAACCACTGGAAACAGACAATGCAGCTGGTCTTACCTTTTAATCCGGGTTCTCCTGGTGCACCCGGAGTCCCCGCGGGACCATCTTGCCCGGGAGGTCCCGCGGCACCCGGCGGGCCCGCGTCCCCTTCTTCACCAGTGGTGCCTTAAAATAAAACATCGCGATAGTTTACGCTACAAGCCGCTACAAGGTCGAACTGATTTCACCATGCAAAGAGTGCTCTTTGCTACTGTCACACAACATCCTTATCACGTTACGTGACGATCGAAGTAACGGCTACGAAAAACACCACGTTCTTTATGTTCATTACTGTCTTAATGAGCTTCAGTGGCGGACAATGTTAGCAACGTTTGGTTCTTGTGAGAAAGAACATTGTATTTTTAAAGAATGCTATGAAGCCACTTCAATTCGCTAGGTAACGAACATCTTCACGTAAGTTTTCCTCCTCGCGTTGGGAAAAATTTCCTGACGAGCTTTTGCATAGAGAGGTACTTGTGTTATTGAAGTTTAGAACTATGTTTATCTGAGACAAATAATAACCTGGGCTTCCTCTTCGGCCTCTTCTTCCCTTCTGACCTATAAAGTAAAATACAAGGACAAAAGTGACGAGAGAAATCTACATGTACACCATGTAGTTCCGTCTAAGATCAAGTAATCGGCCAATCACTTAGTTACCTTCGGGCCCTGGCGGTCCTTGCGGCCCGGGGGATCCGGTCGCTCCGGTCCGTCCCCTTGGACACACTGTGGTACAGGCGTTATCAGACTGAGAATTTCGTCTGATTCTTTCAGAGAAGATGTTCTTGACATCAGCAATCTTTGTCTGCTGAAAAAGAAAAAGAGGAAACTGTTCATTGGCAAAGCATAGGGTAGACTTTCAAAAAAAGCCTTGTGTCTTGGATAAAGCATTAAATTCTAGTTATACATGTAGATAGTAAAGCACTTAATGACTGGCCCCCGAGATCCCCAATTGAGGTCGAGGGGAAACAAAACTCACTGTTTCCCGTGGGGAAAGTCATTAAGTGTTTTGTTATACCTCCCAACTCAAAACTAGAAAAAAATGCGAAGAAATCGTTTGCTTTACACCGGCTGGCTCATACATTTTACTGCGGTTTCAAGGAGCACGACCTGATCACGTGCGAGTCGAAAGTTCATGTTGTTGTTCCCCATTTTTCCCTTGGGAGTTAGTAAGTTCTGTTCGCCATGGGAAGCTAATGAGTTTTGACCCACGGCACGTTTTCCCCAATTGGAAAATGTATTTGAGTTGGGAGGTATAACAATAGTATTTGTTCTCCCTTTAGGCCAGGCGCATTAGCCTCCATGGCTAATGAACGCACTCGTTGCCGGATCGAGCGGCCCGGGTGTGCTGTGTTCTTGGGCAAGACACTTAACAAGGAAAGCGCCTCTCTCCACCCAGGTGTATAAATGGATACCGGCGAATTTAATGCTGGGGGTAACCCTGCGATAGACTAGCATCCCATCCAGGGGAGATTAGAAATATTCCTAGTCGTTTCATGCTACAGAAACCGGGATAAGCTTCACCCTGATGGGCCACTTGGCTCGTATGTAGACTTAACCTACCTTACCTTGTTCTCCCTTTGACAATTCACTTAATATTTCCACCTTGGCGGTCTAAGCGTATTTTTAGATATGAGTGAAGGTAATGCCGGAATCATCCGACAAGATTAGACTTTGTTATCAATCCCAACTCATATTGTAATTAACTGAGTTCTTCATTTTTAGTGGATTTCTTTGTATATGATAATTTAAAATTTATATCCGGGCGTTGTAAGGCTTAAATCTTCTTTTCTTAATTCTCTCACTGTCTTGAGCACGATGCAGTAAAACGCTATGAAGGTATTGCCTTCTCCTCACCCCCTCTCTCCACTAACATTTCTATTTTTTCCTCATTTTAATTTTTTCAGGGAATGGAATCCTAGCTTTGGGAAGAAAAGTTCAAGGATCACTTTCAAGGGTGCAGCATACAAGTAGCATGAAAAATAGAGAGGACCTAGACTACAATCACTACAGTAAAACTGGTTTAAAATTAAAGTTTTGCTGCGCGGATTTGAGGAAGATGTTCCGAGGACTATCAGGCTGATCTAAGGGGCTGATCCTTTGTTTGATTTCGCGGCCATGAATGAGAGGAATTGTAAAATTACGCCGCTGGAAGAAAAGCGTCATTAATTGTCAAGGTGGCAACAGAGAAGAGAAGAGGAAGAGTACGGAGGGATCCATGAATGCAGGATTGGGGGGGGGGGGTGTTGTTGGTGACCTTGGGATACACAACCAATATACTAATTACGGAAATCGACAAGACAAGGAAGCGGAATTTAGGACGTGCATCAAGACATAGTCTGTTGCTATCCTGGATCAAAGACACGTCAATTTACAGCAATAACGCAGGCCTATCATTGAAGAGTATTGTGCCGTTTCTGTAACAGGTCTTATAGGACATTAGTAAAAGTTCTGTTTGGAGAAAACAACAAGTTCAAAGATCATCAATGGAAACAATAGCTGTATGCAGATTTATCGACAAGCAGTGAAGTATAACATTTTTGTCGTATTAAATTTGCACAGTTATCAAACACGCCATCGCTAAAATGCAACATGTGGTTACGTGTTAAGTATTCACAAAGTACTCATGTTTACTGCATTACCTGGAGATTTGACTCTTCGTTTTCACGTCGTTTTCGGTCACCCGAGGGCGATACTGTCGGTGTCGCCGTAGCTGCAACTCTATCTGCCTCCAACGAAACAATTCGTCCGCGTAAATCTTTGACGTCCTCTTTCAACAGACTGTAATCTCGCATCAAGTAAACCAAGAATACGCTTAATGATACGCAATACACGACCAAGAGCACAATAGCTAGCGCTACAAGCAGCCGCAGTGGACCTGATTTCTCTTTGTCGGCCATTACTAGCGATGTCCTTGTTAGTTTACGGTGGAGTAGACATGGAGTCGCATAGCGTTACATGTAAATAAGGATACGCGTAATTCCCTCGCGCGCGAGGAGCTCGGTAGGCCCAGACGACTTCCTGTACTTTGTTGGGTTCCAAGAATTCATGCTTGAGTAGTCAATTATAACACGTGATCCACACGCGTCATTTTGGCGGGAAAGGCACGAGTTGAAGGTTTTGGCAAGTGATGAAAGTACCGGCCTTAGCCTGGAATTGGGAAGTGGGAAGTGGGAAGTGGGAAGTGGGAAGTGGGGTGAATTGTTGGAAGAAAAAAGTCGGTTCTGAATTGAAACATCAGTCGCCTATCATCTCCCGCATCGAGACAAGAGCTTGAAATGGTCCTTAATTAATGATCATAGACATGACCGCCATGCCTGGCTCCATTTTATTTTAACGCTACAAGCTGTCACCAGATAAAGGCCTTGGGATACTTTACTCCCAAATCTATGAGTATATACGTACCGTTGAGAAGGGTATGGTTTAATTTACTGTGAAGTGGCCAGTTTATAACATTAATTTAGCCTAGAAAAAGCTTCTCTTCACTGGGTTCTAAATAGCAGTTGAAACTCGGAAGTGACTTTGTAAGATATTAAGTTTCTTTTGCACTTGTTGGACTACGATAGTGATAAAGTTTCTAGTTCTGCATGGAAGATTTGCAGTCTGCGATAGGGCCGAGGGGGGGGGGGGGGGGGGGGGTTAGGTGCCCAGTCTAGAATAGGAAAGTACAAAATCAAACTAATCATGGTCCAGTACATGGCAAGGCGGGTTCAATGCCCCAGCGACACACCTCACCCGGCGATTTACCGAGTACTCGCCGGAAGGATTAAGGGTAAAATATGGGGAAGTAATTACGTCTCCTGCAGAGCAAACAACCAGTGCAGCGTAGTTAAGAAGAGGAGACAGAAACAGAAGGATAGCGATGAGGAGTCGCCATATCTTTTCTTGACGTTTTAGCCCTCAGAGGGGTACTCCCAGAAAAATCAGGTTGGGGGGGGGGGGAATGCAGCCCACTTCCCAAAAGCCTTACCCTATTTAAAACCAAACTCTGTGACTTTCTTTACCTTATGATCTGAGAAAGTAGCTTCTCCTAAAAAATAAACAAAACTGAAGACTAGAGTACAAAATCCATGATCTATTTGTAACCAAAACTGCTGAAAAGCCATACCCTTTGGGTTCCCATATACCTATATTGCCCAGTAAAGGAGTACTCCCCAGGCGTTGTAGTGACGCAGTTAAAACTGCTACGGAAATAAAACTGCTGAGCAAGGAAGTTAATAGCGTCTTTATTCTTGTTAAAACCCAGAATAAAGTAAACATTTAATGACAATGTGTATCTTTGTTGGATTTAAGTACCACTAGAATTGCGTGACAAAGCTAAAGTGCTATATTGTATTTCATTTAATAAATATAAGGTATTAATTCTTTGACGAATGATATGACGCATCCTTGGAGACCAAGGGGCAGTTAGTTGGGGCGGGAGGAAATAAATCGTGCAAAACGTTTAGAAGTAAGGCGGGAAAAAGGGGCTTTTACTGCCTTACTTGAGACCCCTGGGTCTCCGAGGATGGATATGACGTAACCATCACAAGGAAACATACAGCTAACGCCAATGAGCGTTAAGAGTTATACGTAATTTGGAGAAATCATAAATCCAGTTTGCTCGTTCAGTTTAGATTATATACAAATTTGAAAGTAAAAATTTCCACTAATCAGCAAATGGCGCCTGGACTAAACCCTACCAGTAACCTAAACACCGAGTCGTTTCCTAAAACTATTTTTCCTAAAATTGCGAAACTCCGATTGAAAATTTACAGCATGATTATCGGGAAAGTATTGGGTAATGACTGTTGAAACTCTAATACTACATCGTTATACTTGAATTGGCCTGTTAGACGACTCAGATCAAAACACAACAACGAAAAAGTCACTGAAAACAATGGTCTTGCAGTGGCTCTGCACATGCGATGGGTATCTTGTTCAGAGTCCCCAGTGAAATACAGTCCTTTCTTTTTCTCAATTTCCAAAGATCATGAATGAATCGTAATTTCTTATATCTATGCAGCTACACGTATAACTTTAAAACAGCGAGGGGACTAGCAACCCATCCAGGGTGAGAGTAGAAATACTCCTAATCGCTGCATGCCACAGAAACAAGAGAGTGAGCGGCGGCCAGATGGGCCATGTGGGTTCTATACAGACTAACGCACCGTACAGTATCGATGGTCGTCTTCTTCTGGGGCAGTTGGCTAAACGAAAGCATTTGACTCGTCCACACTTTCTTTTTTTGTTTAAGCGAGAACTGACGCCGCGGACGTTAGGATGAAAAAAAACACGAACTAAACTTGCTACTCTCTAACTTCATTCCAACCTTCACGCGTTATGACTTTTTTAACGAGAGAAGACTGAGACGAGTCAAAAACGTTCTGCCTCTGTTCTAGCGCATCTCTCTTGTTTCTGTTTACTTGCTTTAGTTCGCGATACTTGACAACAATTTAATGGCATAACAGGAAAGCAATTTGAACCACAAAACCTACAATTCAGGCTTCTTCGGTCGTGATCATGTAATCATCATGTACTCTAAACGGGAATTCCACGATGTTGAACTAAAACTCTGCTTTATCTCTATTTTTAAACTAATACAACAGACTAAACATTTGACGAGTGATGATCAACACATGTACCTGATATAAAACGTTTCGAGATTTAATTAATTATGATCGTCGTGGCCCTGTGCTTGCTCGAAGAACATGAAATCCTGAAATGAAATATACGACAGAAAGGTTAGTAACAGCGATTAAAAATGATCAAGAACTGTTTAAAATCTTTTGCACTCTGCGGGTACTGGAGGGTTGTGGAATAGACAGCATACAATAAATTTTGTAGCCTTCTGTATCCGATTCTGCAAAAGAAGTTTAATACAAGACGAGACTGCATTGTGACCCAGCCACAATCTCGCTCCAGAGCCAGCTGTCTCTCTTGCCCGTGGGGGGCGTAGGCATGAAGAAAAGGGTGGCTCTGGAGATATACAGTTTGAAGAATTGAACGGCTTGAGCTTTGGAGCACGGTTTTTACTGATTCAACGTAAATTTACTTTCTGAATACCCTAGTTGAACTGTATTTAAAAGCGTTCGACCAAACTAACTTCACACCTTCAGGAAATTAAAAACTGGCTTGCATGAAGAATTTTAAGGGAAGTCCTCCATAACGGAACTTGAAAATGCCACCTAAAGTCAGAATTTCAATTCCGTTGTTTTGTAACATTTTCCTTATTTGTTGTATACACTAAGAACCTAAGAATCTAGGGGTGCGTTTCTTTACGAAAATCCGAGATCAGGTTCTTAAATCTGAAAATGGATTTTGCGTTTCTTCATTAAACAGATCAATCCAAGATCTTTCGGATCATGGTATGTCAAAGGAACCGAAGAATCCACTTCCAGAGTGGATTTTTCGGTTCCTTTGACGCACCGTACTCCGCGAGATCTTAAATTGATCTGTTTTGTAAAGAAATGCAAAATCCACTTTCAGATTCTTTCAGATTTAAGAATCTAATATTGGATATTCTTTAAGAAACGCACCCTAGGTGATCTCAGATAAAATCATGTCTCCAGAGTCACCTTTTCATGCAGCAAGGTCCTACTATTAAGAAGGACAGGGGCTCTGGGGACAAGAATGGTCTAGCCACACATTAATTAGGTTGTGTGGCAGGCGTCGAAGGGTAAGGAAAGGGAAAAAGCGGCCTGTCATGCAGACTACACATTTAATCAGTCCTTGACTTAGTCTTTGACAGGCAAGAGACTTTCTTAGGGGGAGGGGAGACTCCCATGTTCGTTGTTTCAGGGGGGGAGGGAGGGTGTAATGGCAGATTCTGGTCTCACTTAGGGTGTTGACGATAGGATCTTATTATCTTTTAGGGTTGCTCTTAAAGAAATTTAAAAATGCTGCCATATCTTTTGTGATATCTGTTTAGGGGTCAAATTAAGTTTGACCTATGTCCAGATTGGTCCTTTTAAGGGGTTTCACTCATATTTTGTGATGAGGATCCCCAAACTCTCAGTCCTCCACCCCCTACCCCAAGGCTGTCTCCATGTCTTGCTTGCTTGCTTCTTGCTTGCAGTACAGTTATGAAAAGATTATGTTTTGAGACAGTCTACTTACAATAAGGAAACAAGATCCAAGAACAACAGCTTTTGTTGTCACATCAAGGTCCATAGGAACTAAAATAACAGATAAAACAATGGTTAGTACTGAAAGCTGTACTTGACAAAATTCACAAAAGGATAATAATGCGGGCTTTCAATATCACGTACAAAACACTTGATCTTGGCAACTCTTTTGAGTCTGAACAGTGGCTGGTAATGGAGCATATCAAAATGCCAATTCTCCATCTTGATTCTGTATTTTCCTTTAAATTTTGGTTGTGAGGACAAGACTGTTGCCTAAAGTAATTTTAATGGAGCCCTTCGGGCTCCTCACTTCAACGGTTAAGAGCCCTGAAGCCGCTAAGTCCAGGATCAAATGTGCTGTGGTCAATCCTGAAAGACTGGGAGGGCGGCCCGGCGGGTTGGAGTAAATTGTGGAAATTCAGGGGAGGGGTCAGGGGGCAGTGAGTTTCCATAAAGCGTTCACCCAACTCAGCTTGCTGAGTAGGCCTGTTCAAGACCATTCTGCCATCATTCCTCTTTTTTCCCTTTTCCTTCTTTACCATTTATTTGCTGATTCAGTTTATAAGCCGCTGAATGTTTCATGGCAGACTTCACTACTCCCGGTATAAGATATAAAGATACACTGTAAATATAAACTTTGTACATTCATTCCAGAAAAGAACTTGCTGGCAAGTTCAAAGTTGCATTTCACTGGTTGGCGGCATGGCCACGTTGACAACCGCCTAAGTCAGGTGCAAAAACTGTGAATTTCTTTTGAGGCTGAAAACTCAAGGTTTATTTTTTGCGTGAAATATCTCTATTCAAATGAATTAATAGGGTATTGTAGATTTATCGGATTTTAACAAAACTTGGCCAAAATCTTTGTCAGTTACACTAAAGTACGTCAGGCTTTTGCGAAAATCGAAACATTTTTCCCGTGATGTTCTTTTGAGTAACAGCAGTCAGAAAATTTGTTCTTGTCCAATTTTAAGAGGGATTTCCTAAGCAACCAATAGAAATATTGAAAAAGCCTTACACCCTTTCTAAGCCCATTATCTCCTGAGTGATATAGTCCAGTCAGTTTGGATGTCTACAGTAGCAAGGCTGGTACTTTTTGATGATTTTCCAAAGATTTCCGAAGATTCTTGAAAAGTTGTCCGAAGGTCAGACAATCGTTTCTGAACATTTTCTGAAATATTCTGAAGATAACTGAAGGTTTCCAAGAAACAACCGATGATGTTTCGATCATACAGGAACACATCTTTTGGTACTTTTTAAGGGATTTTGTAACCATAGCAATAATGATCTTTTCACTTCTGAAAATAACGCGTTATTTACATGTGTGAAATAACATGTTATTTTCACATGTGAAGATATCATGTTTACGTGCAAAAGCTCACCTAGTATTTCACTGGTGTTTATTATAATTATTATAATACAGGCCATTAGCTTTACAATAATATATAGTTTAGTGTTGGTTTCTCTACAGCACCACATTAAGAAAGCATTTAACTGAAGGCACCCCTGAAGGTCTACAGTAACCTTAAGGTCCTCCCCTGCAATCATCGAATGAAGTGATTTATTATAATGAAATTTTGTGAGACGAAATAGGTCACTTTCAATATATATGAAAATTCAGCTTGATAAAGAGGTCTAAGAGGCCACAAACAAAAGAAATGATTCAATTTCCTTTGTTTGTGTCCTCTTAGACTCACTGCCAAGCTGAATTTCAATTTATCAAAAATAGTCTGTTACTATAAATAGATGATGAATTTCATGAAATAAGTAATTGAGGAGACTTACATGTGATGCCAAAGTTATCGGCATCAGTGAACGCTTCCTTGGCAAGGCCGCTCCACTGCTTGGAGATCTTTCCAACCTGGTTTTGTCCATCTGCAGAGAGTACCTTACAAGTGCAAAGAAAAAAGAAGTTTGATTGACATTCAAATATACCTACCAGTAATCATATATGTCATGATGATGACATTCAATATCCCTAGCTACCTGTCACATCGATATAAAATTTACACCCCCCCCCCCCCCCACCACCACCACCCACAAACAGGCCCCAAGACAAGGAGTACATTGAACAATGATCTTTTATTAGATAGGGCTTCTGCTAGGAAAAAAACCAGCTGAATTTGTACAAAATTCATAGAAATTTTTTGGGGCAAATTTTGCTGAAAAATGATCAGTAAATCATTTCAAATTTCGTTGGAAAGCAATTGGATTTGTACTAATTTGACAAACGTTTTTAACTAAAAAGACAGCAATTTTCTAACATCAGCAACAGAAACACCAACTACTCATAAGTGTTGCCTTTAAAAAATTGTTGATTTTGCAAGAAATTTTTAAAGTTGTTTGGACTGTCGTGTGACTGTATTCGGTTTGTTTGACCACAAGGTTTTTTTAAATAGAGATCATCATTTGCTCTTTTAAAAACAAAACGCTCAAGAAATGCGCCAATGACAAAGCTCTTTACATTGTGGCCGTAGTGAGTGCCCCATTTTTTGCAACCTTATCTAAGAAACCTGGTAGTTTTTGGATGTTGTTAACTTGTTGCAGTGACAAAGTTTCACAACATATTAATTTGCAAAGTTAGAGCAAGTAAACAGTCCCAACAGCCAATATAAGTTTCAAATATGTTGTACTGACAGGTATTTGATTAAGAGAATTTTGTGGTATTTTATGTGTTGTTGTGAATTTCGCAGGATTTACTTGAAATTCATGGCTCGGCGACCACATGAAATATCAGAAGCCCTGATTGGAAGGTAAAGTTACTGGACATAGTTTTAAAGCTGATAAATTGAAAACTTTTTGAACTTACTAGTTCTATCCAAGAAAGAAAAAATTAAAAGTGAATTAAAGACACTGATAGAACATTCTCAAGGCTTACCTGGAATTCAACATCTCCACAGATGTTACACTGACAAAAAGGACCCTCAATGCGTAACACTGTTTCCCTTTGAGCATTCTGAATTTCAAACTTTGGAATGCAAATCGACCATCTGAAAATGATACAAATAAGTTATTTACAAGGGAATTTATGTGTCTTACTTACAAAATAATGGATTAAATTCCTCTAAATAGGCTTGGAATATTTTAATGATCACGATAATTTATTAAGGAGATGGAAAAAATTCTTTGTGGTTAATTATGTAGTTTTATCAGCTTGTGTCACTAAGCATTTCAAATGTTGTCCTTCAGTAGCATACTGGATTATCTATTAAAGAGCTTTTGACTGATGCCTTAAAGTACTGTTAAAAATTATTAAAAGTCAATGTTCCAAGTTTTTGCCTATCCACAGCTGATCATCAGGGATAGAATATATTCTGTTGTACAGGAAGAAGAGTTTAAGAAAACAGTTTACTATTTTTAGCACTATTTACAAATAATTATTACATTAAGGTGCATTACAAGGAAAAAACATAAGCAAACTAAATTACACAAGTAGTGAAAAGCAAAATGTATGCAGTGACCAAAGTCCTTTAAAAGCTTTTGAGTTGATCACTGCCACAGACAATTAATCGGCATAACCATGTACATTACCAACATTTACAAGAACAAAGTTTAAAAAGTTAAGTACAAATTAATAATCTCTTCCGATTGGCAGTGTTTTTTGCATTGGGGCTCTAAGCCTGGGGTAACACAAGAAAAAATACAAAAGGTAATGAGCAACTTCTGGTGGCAGGGAAGTGCTTATCTCTAGAAGTAAGGGGACCAGGAGAGAAGCCCTCCTTGGGGGAGACATGATCAAGTGATACCGGGGGTAGTCACCCTGGACAGGGGTCCTGATCAGTCTCCGTGGGTGAGGCCCATATCCCCCAGTCACTAGGGACTAAGGGGAACCAGGAGGAGTGGCCCATCCTGGGTGGAGTACAAATCAGGTGTGACCGGTGGTCCACACCCTGGAGTGGATATTTTTCCGGACCTGTCTCCGAGGGCTAAGCCTTACTGTGGGGTAAAGTGCAGCCAGGGGTTGCACTTCCCTGCCACTCTTTTTATTGGGAAGCACCACAGTGGATCTACATCCCCAAAATCCAATGAAGGAATGAGACCTAGTCCGGTAAAAATCATGCTAAATATATAGTGAACCTAGTTAAAAATCGAAACACAGAAACAAAGGTTCCAGACAGAACTAAGGGTGGGAGGGAGGAGAAAAACACTGTTGTGGGTGAACCGAAACCCAACAGGAATGACTGGTGAAGGACAGTGTGCGGGAAACAACGGAGCACATGAGCATGATGAGCATGTGATAGTATGAATGGAACCTCTGTGAAGAGTAGTAAATATATCGTGCTAGGTTACAGTGGACTTTTCCCAATAGAATGAAATATTGTAATCAAACAATCGGCTACTGTTCCTTGTTCTCTCTGTACTTTGGACTAGTATCTACTGTTACATAGTACAAAGGCTTATCCAAATCTTGCACGTTGTGTGACCATGAAGCAGACTGAGGCGATTTATGCTAATGTGACAATAGTGAGCTTATGTAGGGCCTAATTCTCAGGCTTATTAACATCAGTTTATGCTACCATAAACTTGGACTAGATATATGATGTATATATTACATCATAATAAAATACATCAATAATTATTTTAGTATAAATTTACTCTAGTCTATTGTGAATCCGTGAATTTAATTGGCTATATTACTGTTTTCTATCTGCTGATAAAAAACCATTACGCATCAGTGCATGTCACGCATCACGTTTGAACCTGATGTAACACAATAAAACAGTTCTTTTCTACGCGTTACTTGACAATTGTTTCTTTTTATGCAATGAGATTACGGTAAATTTATACTATAACAATTAGACTATGATCCCGAGTTTTCTACGAGTTTTCTGCTGCACCTCACTGACTATCTGCTTGTAGAAAACTCGGGCTCGTAGTCTAATTGTTAAAGTGCACCTGTGACAAAAAATAAATTATTTTCCCTTTGGATTTCAAAACTATGTTAACTAAACACTTAGTGACCCAAGTTTTAATTCTTGATTTAAAAAAGGCACCTGTTTATTTTAACTGGAACTTTCCTATTTAATGACCCGCCATTACTAAATTTAAGTTCTTGAGACAGCTGGATTGAGGAGAAAATGACGTCAAAGGCTCACTAGTTTAAGAATGCGACGCGTGTGTACACTGCAGAATTAATATGCAGCACAGGAGTTTTGGGCTTTCACACTTTTAAACTCGCACTTTGCATACATAATAAGCTGCATTCACACGCTGAAATTTTAAGCTGGCGAGCCTTTGACATCACTTTTCCTGGATCCAACCCTCTGAGGTCAAATCGGTCAGGTTTGAATGTGAGTGATGACGGATCATGAAATCCAAAACTTACACTCAAAGTAAACGGCCTTTGGATAAAAATGAAAGGTCAGAATTTTGCCAGTCAAGTGTTAAGCAGACACAATTTCAGAATCTCAAGAAAAAAGGGAAGTGATTTTTTTATCACAGGGGCACTTTAAATAGTAGTTAATAATAAAGACAAAAGCAGGCTATGGGCAGACTTAACACTCAAGAGACAGACTGAGTATTTAAAAGATACATTCTGTATTGCATATAGAAATGGTTTTAATTCAAAGAGGGATAGATTCCCAGATTTTTGATGCTACAAAAGAAAACATAGTTACATGTACTTAGCACCATAAGGTTCGCTGGAAAAAGGGTGTTTGTTTTTTTACTCAAAAGTGAACTTTGTCAGAAACACTCCAAATTTCACATATAGCTTTGTTAAGGTGCGTTAAAGAATGTTCTGTATGTTTTCTTGCTGAAGTTTGCTTTGTTTTCGAAATATTACCTATGCAAAAAACCTGTTTTTGTGGTCACGTCAGCAAAAGCAAAGACGGTAATTTCGCTTCAAATCCAGCAAAATATTGATCTTTTGCAACGTGCAACCAATAAAAAGTGTTGATTTCAGGTAAAAAAAATAAAAAATTTAATTTCACGTTAACGTGCAACTGCAAAGGCGTTAATTTCACTCAAATTACCGCTCAAAACTAGCGTTGAAGGTTAGGGTTAGCGTTTGGGGTCAGGGTGGCGGGTCGAGGTTAGAGTTAACGTTTAGTGTTGGGGTTATTGCTTAGGGTTAAGGCTAGCGTTCAGGGTTAGGTTTATTGCTTAGGGTTAGCGTTAGTGCTGAGTGTTAGGGTTAGGGCTAGCGCTTAGCGCTAGGGTTAGCACTAGCCCTTAGTGTTAGAGCTAGCGCTTCGGATTAGGTTTGAGTTAAGGTCAGGCTAGTGTTTGGCCAGGGAAAACAATCTCGCTTTTGAAATCTATTGCATGAATTGATACCTAAATCAAGTCAATGAGTAGTGCCTACAGAGAGAGGTTGAAAGTTTTTGCGAATCGGCTACGTCAGTGATGGATTTAAATGTTTCTAGGTGAAATTATTATTTTGTTTTTTGGTACAAACTGCTCTTTCTGCGAAATGATTAGTTCTGACAACACAGAAAGAAGAAGTCTTAAGATAACACACTGCTCATGCCGAAAAAAAGTGGATGAAACGGAAAATTTATCAGCAAAGGAACGCTGAAATACAAAGCAAAACTTACATTTCAGCTGAGGTTTTCTTCTTGCTAACCTGCGATCAGGCGTTCTGTCTTTTTTCGCTTTTTGCTTAAGTTTGCGGTGGGCTCGATCCTATCACAATTCAAAGTAATCATCTGCTTGGAAATCCACGAGACACACTCACGGAACATTGCTTGCCAATTTAACCGACCTTTGGCTTCTGTTTGGCTCGTAAAAATGGCTTTTGAATCTGTTTTCTAAACACGGGTTGAATTCAACGACTTTGCTGCCTGGCCTTTCTTGCCAGTTCCTGGCCGCGTCTGAGTCATGCTGAGGACGTGCTATAAGTCACACGCACAATGGTCACTGCGCTTTATGTATCAAAGATTATTATGGGATATCCCAGAAATTTTTGCAGTGAAGGATGGTGGATGGCTGATTTCAAGAAAATAATAAGAGTCTAGAAAGCAGTTCTAATTTCCAAAACTGACACACACCGAAGTTTGGCAAATGAGCCATAAGTCCATGACAGATGCTTTGTTTTAGAAGAGGAAGCGTTTCTAGACTCTACCCCCTGGCTCAATTGTTCTTCAATAGCTAAGTTTACATTAAACCATGATCTCGGAACAATCAAAGGCTCCCTGAGCAGCTCATGGATGAGTAGTCCAATCCCAAGTTTACTTTTGCCCCTGTGGCAAAACGAGTCTTTGAGCAAAACTATTGATATGAAAATATGATGTCACATGTAAAGTCATTCGCATGAAAATCAAGTGATTTTCATGGGAAACGTTTTGCATAAGCATTCGCTCTGCAAATGGAAACTCAGACGGTGGAAGTCAAAGATAAATAGATATCTTGGTTTTTGAAAGAAGTAGAGAAACAGAACGGAAAAAAAATTGGACCGACCTCGGCCTTGTATCGAGCCGGTGTCAGGACAAAACAAACTCGAATCTGGATCATTCAGCACCTTGTCCACTAGTGCTACCGAAGCAATAGTAAGATATTCATATATTATAGTGACTCCATGGTTTAGCGAAACAAAAGGCTTCTTTTGTTTTTTGTTCAATGAAAGGTCGCCAGAGGATGCCCTTAGAAAAATGTGTTTTTCGCATACATAATATCTCAAAAAGGAAGCAAATTTCAGGGAAAAAAAACATGCAGAACATTGTTTGACACTAGTAAACAAAACTACATGCAAAATTTGGAGCATTCCTGACAAAGTTCCTTTTTGAGTAAAAAACCTAACACCCCTTTTCAACCAAACCCTTGAATTCGTATTTATACTTGGTCTATAAATATTAAAATTAGTCGCAAATCTGGTAAAATAGCTATGGACCTCAGCAGTGATCATATTTCATTTCAAGCCTAGTTATAATGTGCACAGGGCAGTTAACTTACTCTTGAGCACAGTAACCAAGAACAGTCCCAGGAGGTGACTGTACTTCAATCTCTTGAAGACAGCATGGAAAGAAACAAGATGAGCAGCGCAACGGGCGTGTCAGATGGATAACTTCCCGCTGGAGATTATCTAAGATTTTCATTTCAAAAGGTCTGGCTGGACCACAGCATTGCCGAGTACAACAATCAGTGTCTAAAAAAAGAAAATTTTGAATTAAACAAATATAATTTCATGTTACGTTTGTAGGATCATATGTACTTAAGACAGTGTTGATTGATACCCTCAATCAATACCCTCAATCAACCTTTGATAAACACTTCATAAATACTCATTCTCCACAACCAACACTTCAATGACACCTCCTTGGTTCAATCCACACTCTGTCAACATCTCAATCGACAGTCAACTAATTTTTAATCAATGCATGTCAGTCAGTCAGTCTGTTATTACAGCTATTATTTATTATTTATTTTTTAATGGCTTGTTAATGTATTTATTTAATTGTGTGTGTGTGTATGAGTGTGTTTGTTAGAGAACTTATACAGAATAGCTTTGCTAATTGTGGGCTACAAAGGCCTTTTTTTCTGTAATGTCAAAATAAAGTCAATGTTGTTGTCAGTTGACACATAGCTGACTACTGACTGACTGTTCATCAAGTGTGGATGGAGTGTCCATTCAGATGTTGATTGAGTATTTATTCAGATGTTGATCATAGGGTATTTATTGAGGGTGTCAATCAACACTCAACCACAGATGCCTTCAGTGCTCTCGTGATCCAATTTGTATTCTCTGCACAATAACAGAGTGGGACAAGTGAAATGTTACTATACTTTGATAAAACACTGCCAGAGGGCTACTTGCAATGGTTAGAGTAAAACAGACCATGGACTGCAGGCTGCAGATTGCAGACCTCTTAAACGAGCATGGTGACCTATATTTTTTATTGCATAATAATAGTGCCCATGTTATCCTCTTTAATCTACAAAAAATTTAAAAAGATTTATCAGAAGGAAAAAAAGATATAACTGAAAGCGTGCACAAAACCTTTACTCCAGGATGTAAATTATGACCATGAAAACATCGACTCGACGAACGCATTTGAACAACGTTCTTAATTCCTCCGATTAGCTAACCTGGTGTGGTTTTAATCAATGATTAGGCTCAATCAGAGGCTTGTTTAATCCGGGTTTTGAACAACCGGGCCTAGGGGTAAAATGAAGACTGAAGACTACAGACACTGACTTCATGTTAGTTATAGGGTTTTCAGATGTGGCATGTCTTGGTCTATGACATGTAGGTAGTAACAGACATTTAATCACTGTGTTTACTCTCCTGCCTACTAAGTAAATCTTTTTAGGTCATGAAAACAAAATCTTAGCCCTACCACAAAGCCTGCATCTTAAAAAATATCTTCTTATCATAAATCACATTTATTTTATTACATCCATCAGGTCAAATTCAAGATAACAAATTAAAATGTTCCCTTCTTATGTAAACTTAATAATGCCAATATAAGATTTGCAATTTTCCAATCTGTATCAATATTTTCCAGTAATTCACGCTTTTGATGTAAATGTTTACCAGCCACTGAAGTCAGACTAATTAGTTTGCAATTATGCCAGGAAATGTATATTATTTTATTATCAACGACAGACATGATTGCTGTGACTTACTAGTATTTAGAAAACAGTCCCAAGGAAGCACGCGCGCTGATTGGTTAAAAAGCCTGTTTGTATAACTCGATGGAGACACAGAACTAAGCGCGCGCTGTTGACGTAGTGATGGCGCGAGCAAAGAGAATTTACATTATGATAATCAAAGTTTACAAGTTGTTTTCCTTTTTCTCGTCGTGGTGTTTTCTAAAAGAAATAGAAAACATGTACTCCGTGTTTGTATCGAGTTATACAAACACTCGTGAAAGTTTGGGAGAACTCGAAAAAGCTGTGGAAACACTTGCCTGCGGCTCGTGTTCAGTAGTCACGCACCTCTTCGGAACCTCTAATTTTATTTGCTCCCGGAGTCATCCACCTCTATTGTTTTCAGGACTAGGGCCATTGTTTCTGTTGTTTATTCTATTGTTTTCTCTGCCAATCCTGTTAGACCTTACGAGAGGTGCGTGGCGCCTCCTCGTGTTCCCAGAGCATTTCTCGTTCTCCCAAACTTCCACTCGTGTTTGTACAACTCGATACAAACACGGTACATGTTTTCTATTTCTTAAAGAATGAGGAAAAATTGTTCCAAGGATTTTCCGATAGAGCTGAAACAAGGCCTAAACAGGAAACACTGTCACTGAGTGTTCCTGTTTATGAATTCACCAAGTTCCACCACAAAACGTGCGGAAAAAACTTCATTGTCACGTATGGTCTATACTCACCCTTATGACCCACGCAAGTTTTCACCAAACAAAAAATGCTAATGATTTTGTCAAAAGTTTGTTAAAAAGTCCAAGGAATTCAAGAAAACATTTTTTTAAATTAAAGTTTAATGCTGCAAACAGCAACACGCATTGAATGTGTCAAAACGTGTGGCAGCTGAATTCAATGATCTTCACTTTATGACATTAAAGTAATTAATAAAATCGCACACAATTTACCTTCGGCGGCAAAAAACACTTGCTGTCCCATGCTATTTAAAATCTTGTATTTATTGTTCGTCTCAAAGCCCGTGAAAGCTGTAAAAAATATCAAAAATGAAAGTAACATCGATCTAATACACTATCTATTTAGCGAGTAATAATGAGTTTTCGATTTAAGGCTAAAAAGTGAGACACTGACATGTGTCAAAAATGCTTAGAGTAATTAATTCTCACCTTCCAGTAGTTCGACTTGCTGTTTTACCAGAAGCTGATCGATTTGGGTGAGATATTCCAAACCAGGCGGACAGTTAGCGGGAGCCGGGGGAGCTTGCATCCACTGGCCTTGTCCTGGGGCAGCGTACCCTAAAACCGGGAAGAATAGTACGAGATAGATACGACGCTGGTACAATTTTTGGCTAAACTTAGAATACCCGGCAACTCACGCCCTCCTTGAATCTACTGCTACCGCAGTTTTCATCGACTACGGACTGCGGACCGCGGTAGCACTTCAGTTTAACACTTAGATTAATACTTACTCATCGACTACGGGACTGCGGAACGCGGTAGCACTCAGTTTAACACTTAGTTAATACTTATTCATCGACTACGGAACTGCGGACTGCGGATCGCGGCAGCACTTCAGATTAACACTTAGTACGTAACCTTGCTAGCCGACTGCGGACCGCGGACTACGGTAGAAGGAGGGCGTGAGTTGCGGGGGATTCTGAAGTTGCTCCCAATTTTTTTTAGGTAAAAAGCTGCAGTAATTTCGACGCACAGTAATTTCGATCATTGATATCGTTGTCAGGTTGATCAGCAATGTTTAGTGCACATAGGTATAGCCCATTTTCACTCAAAAAAGATAGGCTAAAATTCTACTCCAGGAAATAATAGTTAATGGAGGAATACGAGGAAATGAAACGTCCCCAACTGCTGCATTTGAAAACATACAGTTTAAGCGAATAGGTGGTGATTCACAAAACGACGACAATATTTTTTCTTAGCAAAATATTTCAAAAACAATTTTAAAAGAACTCGAAATAAGCAATTTGTTCAGCGTGTAATATCAGCACCTTCCATACGCGATACCGAAGTTCCTTTACCGTGATCGCATCCAAAAGTAAGTTTTAAACAAGTTTAAAAAGAGAAGTTTGAGGGGATTTTCCTGTTACTAAGGCTTGTAAACTGACAAAAAGCCTAATGAAACCCGTGAAAAATATCGAAATTTACCAGGTTGTTGGTTGACAGGAGGTCCATAGCCTGGTTGTGCCGGAGCATATCCAGCTTGAGGCGGTGGATAACCAGCTTGTGGCGGTGGATAACCAGCTTGTGGCGGTGGATAACCAGCTTGAGGCGGTGGATAACCTTGCTGAGGTTGTGGATAACCTTGCTGTGGTGGTGGATAACCACCGTATTGATTTGGAGGTCCACTATTTTCAACAGGAGGCGGATAACCGTACCCTTGCGGCTGTGCCATGTTGAAATGTAGATGAAACCTCAGTCTGGGTAAACAATTGCAACTTACCCCGTGTCCTCAGCGAGTCAAGATTGCACGCTTCCTTATGATCGGGGTTATCTTTCAGTCTCACGTGATTCAAAATGTTGATGCCAAAAATAGGATTTTTGCAGACGAAACGAAGAAAAGGCAAAGAAATGCAAAAATGTAAAGTGAAAGTGTTTTTCTTTTTCGATTTCGTGACTAACACTTCTTCGTGTGGGGTCCCCTGGAAAATAAAGTACACTCTTTATCCGTTGTCAAGGCAGTTAAGAGTGAAGTGGCTTATGGGATAGTCAAAATGGCCGCCGAAACTTTGCTTGACGAACCGGATGTGACCATGGAGGAAAGCACATCTTCTAAAGAGCAAGGAGTACAAAAGATGTTTACTCTGAAAAAATGGAATGCCGTGGCCATGTGGTCTTGGGACGTAGAATGTGATACATGTGCTATTTGCCGTGTGCAAGTGATGGGTCAGTTTTTGCTTTCCAATATTTTTAAAAATCGATCGAACTTGTATAAAATTAGCTTCTGCTTGATCAACCTGGTTTATTGTAAAATTGTTTTGCTGATGTAGATTATACTGGCAGTTAAAACTTAATGTATGTGAATATGTGATTATGACTGTGAAACTGAGTAGTAATTATTATGTAAAAAGCTTGAGCTTTGGCATGAAAAAATCTCCCTGACATAAGCATGGCAACAGATGACTTCTATCTATCAGGGATAGTGCTATGTCCTATTACAATCTTTTGGAAATCCTTACACTAGAAAACATTTACAAATTTAAATTAGCTCTTTTTATACATAAAATTAACAATGATCCCACTAACATCCCAGCAATATTTTCTGGAACTCTTACACTAGCCTCTGAGGTCCATAGCTATAATACCAGATTTGCGACTAATTTTAATATTTATAGACCAAGTATAAGCAACAATTATGGTGCTACTACGTTTTCTTTTTTAGCATCAAAAGTTTGGGAATCTATCCCCTCTGAATTAAAAAAACTTTTTTATAACTGGTTCAAAATGTATCTTTTAAATACTCAATCTGTTTCTTAAGTGTAGTCTGCCTATAGCCTACTTTTGTTTTTACTGTTAGTACCATTAATTAAATTATGTATTTTTTTATGATGTAACATATGTATATTATACCTATTCGTACTTAGCATACTAAATTTTTTTTTTGTAATGTACATGTTCATGCAATTAATTGTCTGTGGCAGTGACCAACTCGAAAGCTTTGCTACTTTGGTCACTGCGCACATTTTCCTTTTCTCTACCTGTGTAATTTAGTTTCTTTTGTATCTTTATTGTAATGTACTTATATGTAGAAATATTATTTGTAAATAATGCAAAAAATAATAAACTAAACTAAACTAAACTAAACAATCAGCCAGTCAGTCAGTCAATTAATCAGCTAGTCAGTCAGTCGGCCAGTCAGCCAGTCAGTCATTCAGTCATTCAGTCAGTCAGTGAATCAATCAATCAATCAATCAATCCATTAATCAATCAATCAATCAATCAGTCAGTCAGTCAATTAATCAGTAAATAGTCAGTCACACAATAAGTCAGTCAGTCAATCAATCATGTCAAATGAATCCAACTTTACTTGTCAAGGGTAACACCAAATTACTGTGCTACATTCAAACCTTGAGGACAGATGAAAGTGACTGTGATAGAGAGTTGGCTGTTCTAGGGAGGTATGGGTGTCACATGACACCTGTTTTTTTTGGGGGGGTGCTGCATTTTTTTATATATTTCTAAGAATGCTACCTATAGCATAGAAATACATAACACAATAAAATATATCAATAAAACTGAAACAGAAACAGAGACCAACAGCATGCTGTACAGATCAAGTTTCATGACCTTTTACAGGATAGCAAGGGCTTTGTTGAATACCAGGGCCGGGTTGTTCAAAGCCCGATTAAGCTAACCCAGGGTTAGCGAGAATTTTGATTTCACTTTTGTAACTTTTCGGTGAAGTGTTCTATTTATATTGTTTGCCCTTCAGTTTTGAGCTGCAGCAATCCCAAACTACACCAAACATTAGTGGTGAAAAACATTTTTAAATAGGAAAATGTAATGCTTCAGGTTACGTTTAACCCTGGGTTAACACTAACCGGCTTTCGAACAACCCGGCCCAGGTGGTGGCCGTTGTTGAGAGGTAAAAATATGAGTGAATATAAGGGCTGTTTACTGGGATGAAAAAAGGTGACCATTGTAGAAAGTTGGTAGTGGTAGGGAGGCAGCTGTTAGTGTAGGATCAACTGTACTTACATGTAATGGCAATGCTTCCTTTTTTTACAGATGCTTGCCTTCGATGCCAGTCTGACAACAAACAAGAGGAATGTGTTGGTAAATACCTGTTTTTAAAATACTGTAGTTCGTCCAGTCCAAAACCCCCATGGCCTTTGAAATTATGGCACAAATATCAGTGCATACCCTATAAAGAGAATTGGCAGAATTACTCAAGTTTGTTGCCAAGAATAAAAAGAATGCTGTTATTGACATGACCCTGGTTTAGACAAAGCGATTGAAAACAGAAAACCTGCAATTTAAAGACATGTCGATGTTAAAGGACCGTAGTCAGTCTCCGCCATTTTTGATGACATCGAAATGAGTGATATAGCATGGTGGAGTGAATTCTTATTCTTTTACTGTAAGCTGTGTTCCTGAAGGTACAGGTATGTTTAATTATCTTGTGTAGTTTCACA